>BLKM01003645.1:85643-187438 GCA_013340265.1 Coptotermes formosanus | reverse complement strand
CATACACACACACACACACACACACACACACACACACACACACACACACACACACATACACACGCACGTACACACATACACAAAAACACACACACATACACACGTACACACACACATGCACATACATACATACATATGTACATACATTACATACATATGTACGCACGTACGTACGTACGTACATACATACAGACATACATACATACATACATACATACATACATACATAACGTTACATACATACATTACATACGTACATCTCACTTCATTTCATCAATCCAAAATTGCTGCTTTAAACAGCAGCTTGGATGTGAAACAAGTCATTTACAATTTTATGTCTGACCACTATCAGGTCAATTATCAAATTTCTAAGATTCTAAAATCACATTTATATATATTAAAATTTACAGAAGACAACAAAAGATAAATAATCATATAATAAAAGAATTATACAATCATAATAGCCTATATTACAGTTTATACGTCAGCACTACAGTTGTGCATACTGTCAAATGAAATATACTAACAGTTATTCGTAATAATAAGTAATAATTTAATTTAAAATTTCATAGTACCTCTCCTCAATCCCCACTCATATGCTTAAGTACAAATTTCTTTGTATTTATAGAAGGATTTGTCAGGCAGGAATGATTTCAGTTTCACTGTAAAACATTGCTTATTCATTACTTGATCTGCAATATTGTAATGATTTTAGACTTTGTTCAAAACATTAAGGCTTTAACCAGCTAAAATTTCTACATGATTTTAGCACACAAGAGTAGAATAAAGGTAAACTTACATTTCCAAAACAAAACAACTGAATAACTAGATAGTGAATAGCAGGTCATGCCTACACACAAAATATATCACCACAAATTAGTTATAAGTTCTGCCAACACAAGAATAATAATCACCACATTCACCCCTCCTTGTAAATTCAGTAATTAGTTACATAATCAGATAAATAAGTAGGGGTCATTTTTGACAAATAGGGCCTTGAAGGCTATCATGTGAAGATCTATCCTTAGAATGTTGAGAAAGGACTTCTTGTTCTTCTTGATGTCGTGTTTGCTGTTCTGTAGTTTGTAGAGGGGCATGCTGTCCAAATTGATTGGTTTCATGACTTTCGACCCTTTGCACGGCATATATCTGCGGATCTCCTCTTGGGGCTAGATGACGTGTTGAGACAGTAGTTTCTCTGCCATCTGCAAGTTTTACATATGCATAGTCTGGATTTGCCTCAATAAGGTCCACTTCCTCTACCACTGGGTCATATTTGCTGGCATGTACATGCTTCTTCATTAGTACAGGTCCAGGATATGTCAGCCATGTGGGTATAGAATTCCCATTGTATGACCTAGGATGAGAGGACATTCATTCATGAGGTGTTGCATTAGTAGCAGTGCAAAGGAGGGAACAAGTTGAGTGTAAAGCAGGCTGTAGCACTTCTTCCGACTGTTCCGCCTTCATATTATTGGATCTAAGTGCTAGTTGTATTTTCTTCCATGTAACTCCATTGTACCTCTCAATTTGGCCATTCCCTTGGGGGTTGCAGGGCGTCATTCTACTGGTTGCAATACCTGGTGAGGTTAAAAATGATTTCAATTTATGAGACATAAAAGACGACCCTCTTATCAGAGTGCATGTATGAGGGCATTCCAAAAATTGGAAAGATATGTGTCAAATGTTTTATCACTGTACCTGCCGATAGATCCAGACAAGGTGTAGCAAAAGGAAATCTAGAAAATTCATCAGTTATCATGAGAAGATACTGATTTTTTGACTTTGTTGGTAGAGGGCCCTTAAAATCAAGATTAAGTTTTTCAAATGGTGAAGTTGCTTTAATTAGTTTTCCTTCATTTTTGACAAATTGTGGTTTTAGTTCATTGCAAACAGGACATGAGTTTGTAACATTCCCTATGTCATCAATGGAAAAAGATAAGTTTTTAGCGTGGAGCCAGTGGTTCATTTGAGTAATTCCTTGGTGACAAAGAGCATAAGGGAAGCTGGTAAGATTAACTCCAGAGCTTATCGCAGTAGTTATTTGATAGGGTATCACCAGTGTATAGTATATAATGTCAACTTTGAAGGAGGCCAGTTCTAATCTCCAGCGCATAATTTTTCATTTTTAATTTTACTCGTATGATGTTGATCAAACATGCATGAAAGTGATAATTGATCAGTAAATATTTCAAAATTTCAACCAATTAGATAGTGCTGCCAGTGGTGTAAAGGCTACAATAGCACAAGCTTCCATTTCTATGGATGAGTGCTCCTGTTCAGGCTTGTTCAACATCCTAGAGAAAAATGCACGGGGTGCCCAGCCTGACTTAGGGTATCACTTATCGCAAAATCGGATGAATCAGTTTCTACTCTAAATGATATATTATCTTCTGTAGCTGCTAATGTGGCCTTAGCCACATCATTTCTTTAAAGAATTGAATGCAGGCAATGCAGTGAATATTCTTATGCTTGCATAATATACACCTTTCTGGTAAGATGTAAGATTGGCTGGTGGTTTGTGTAGCTGCACACTTCTTCTTGTATTTATTTTATGAATAGAAGATTTAATGGTGAAATGTTATAAATTATTTACCAAAAAGTCATTAAAGACAGTGTGTATTGAGATGGCGTTAATATTTCAAATGTTCTGAATAATGGTTTACATGAAATCCTGGGAGCTGTTCCTGTCATTTATCCTTACGATTCTCATTTGTATCTGAATATTTTTTTACTCGATGAGTTTCCCCAGAATATTATACCATATTTCATGTTTGAATAAAAATGAGCATAATATATTGTTTTGAGTGTAGACAGGTCATTGAGAAAATACATTGATCTAATTTTATAACAGGCCCTACTCAGTTTTGGTAGTATTAGGTCAACATCAGTCTTCCAGGTTATATGATTATCTAGTCCTAATCTGAGAAATTTTGTATTATTTACTTCTTGGACTTCTTTCCCTTGATAAGTAATTTGTACTGTCTTGTTGATGATTTGACTTGAAATGTATTACATTTGTTTTATCAACATTAAGAGTTAGTCCATTAACTGTAAACCATTCGTTCATTTGTGTTATTGTGTGTACAAATTTTGTTTGAAGATCCTTTAAATTGTTTGTAGTAATTATGGCACTCGTGTCATCCACAAACAGCACTGACCTTGAACCTATCTTTATACTGAGTGGCAAGTCATTAATATAAGTTATAAACAACAGGGGTCCAAGAATTGAACCCTCTGGAACCCCAAACATTATCTCCTTCCAACATGATTAAACCTTCTGATGATGACATGAAGATGTTACTTCTACCCTCTGTTTCCTGCCTGTAAGATAGGATTCAAACCATTTTCTTGTTTACTGCATGCACTCCCTAATGAATTAATTTAGCAGTAAGAATTTTATGGTTGATACAATTGAAAGCTTTTCATAAATCACAGAATATCCCTCCTACTTGCTTTTGTTGATTCAGTGCATTAGGAATATTATCTGTTAGAGTAAAAATTGCTTGTTGTACTTCACCTTTATTTTGGTCTTTCAAGTTCCCCATGTGTGATGTGCTTTCTACTGTAGCCAACAATTTGGAAATGGGTCACTAACAGACTTACTGGACCATTTTGATACCAAATTTATTAATACCATATTTTTTTTTATATTAAGTAAGTTTATTTCCAACTTATTACACTAGTACAAATATAGGGGTAATTCCTACATGTTTTGGCCATCTTGAGGTGGTACATGTCACACAGAGGTCATAAAGTTGAATTGTAATATTGTCATTGGTAAAATACAAATTGAAGTGTACAGTATATGCATATACAATAGACAGTGTTGTAGCTAAAATTTGTACATGATTTGAGTGTGATGTTTGCATCCAAACATCTCTTACAAATCAAACTTTTGATTATTAACCCTTTAAAGACGAAGCGTGTCTGTTTTATATAAGGACTCAGTGCGTACCGCGCTGTAAACACTCTCCACTTCGGTTATAAAAACCAGTCTCTTAATGTTTTATAAGGCAAAAGTTGCTGTTTGTTCTGAGATCCATACAAAACACATAAACGCAATGTGGGCACCACGTAGAATTTTTTAATGTTAAACCTTGTGGTACGTAAAGTTACCGCTAGGCTTTAAAAGGTTAAGTCCTGTTATTGGCTGAGGTGTGGTTTCAATGGAATAACACTATGTACTGCCATGTTTGTTTGTTACTGTGTGAGCTAAGGTTGTGGGATTATGAACTTGGGTTCATAAATGGGTTAAATTTGTTTCTGAAGTTGTTTCGAAACCATGTTTAACCAAGAATTTAAATTTTCAATTCCAAACAGGAAAAAGTGGAGTGGGCTAGGTGGGACCTAACAGAAGGGAGGGATGGTTTATCTGTCTCCTACAGCACCCATTATCAGTAGTTACAATAATGTTAAAACCTGCAAATAGCAACAGAAATTAGTCATAACACCTATTCAGATTAAATACTGAGGGTTTACTCAAAAATTACCAGCATGAGCTATGATACTTTGCTGGGTTCACTTCTTATTAAATAGGTCATCAACTGCTTGACCATTCAACATGTGGTTGTCACATTGCAGTTACCTCCATATATACATTTTTATTTTTACATTGCTTTGCTTTATTTTGCCACTTGTGTCTCATTTGTAGAAACTATCAGCAGGTAATGTGTAGAAGAAGACAGAAGTATACAGGAAGTATTCCATGTAGAGTGGTTAGGTATATGAAACAGAACAGAACACAATTACACAGCATGTAGAAGGCAGCAAGTATATGTGGTAGAAGTTGGTCACAGAATGAATAAAGTTGCCTAGTGTGCTTTTTTTGGACAACTCTGGCACTACTACTACTACTATGACGACTACATCCCGCTGCAATGGGAGCGCTGTTATTTATTATATTCTTAGGTTGTAAGTCATACTTTTCAAGGTATCAGTGGTTTGAATATTATGTTCAGGTCTGAATTTTAGAATGACCAGGAGGCTTTTAAGGCTTGTTTCCCAAAATACATGAATATAACACACTTTTTGTTTCTGTTCACATTGTTATCTATTTCACTTTGTGTAGGTTTTATATTCGATTTGATCAGTGATTATTCTGGAGGATCTTGTTTATAGTGTTTAGTTCGTGTTGGCGTCTCTGTTGACATGTAGTACATGTTTATTGTGTTCATGAAGTAATTTATTGTTGACTTCTTGTGTTTACAGAGATGACAATGAACAGGCACAATACTGTCTGCGCAAGTATGTTTAATATACACAGTATATTAAAATCTAGGTTGTGCATTTGTTCTGCAGTTGTTAAATCTTGGAAGTTTATTTTATTGTTAGTTTTCTACTCTAATGTGAATGTAATATGGTGTTGCAGGTTGTTGAATTCTGTGAGAGTATATTTAAGTCTAATCAGTATACACACCCATCAAAAACTGGTGTTCAGTGGGTACAGTCCAGTTCCCGTATCGTGAAACTTGCGGAGTGAGGAAGTGGGGAAAGACAAAGGAAAACGGAGGCGCAGGGTATGAGGCTAGTACCTGATTTATGGCATGAGATGTCAGTGAAAAATAGCACTCCCAAATACATCAGCCACTAGAAAACTTTGAGGTTTCTGTAGCATGTAACATAACTGATAAATGTTTTTGCACAGAATGTAGTTGCGGAGTCATATACCCTCACCAGGCGAACACCTACCCCATCCTGCCTGCATTCCTTAAATACCTTCCAAGTCTTTAGTTACCAGAACTGAACTGTACATTACACTGCGCTGTCGACTGGTTACACACTGTTCCTGCAAAATACACCCACACATTCTGGTTTTGTATGACTGCAGTCTAAGACACCTACAGAGAAATAACAGTACACTTCGCCAGACAATGACTTGAGACATAACAGGTATGCCAACACTGTTAAGAGGCAGAAGGCCTTGCCCCCTAAAAAGCTTCCATTTGAGAGCAACTACATCACAAATACAATGTGAAGTATATGAACACACGATTATTTGTTTTGAGAATTCCTTACACCCGACATACATTCACATTCACATTCATACAGCATTAAAAACATATGGCTCTGTTGGTGCCGTAAAACATTACGAGACTAATAATAATTGTTTGTCCTGTATACAGTGCAAAAACCTCAGTTTTATTGGTAACAACTCACATACAAAGCAACAAGAACTAATTCAAGAACTTCCTGTAGGAGACCTAAGTCTGAGAGTTGTAAATACAATGTAGGTACATGGGGAAATCTAGCAGCAATATACATTTTGGTATGTTGACTTGAATTTTAACTTCATTTTAATTGCAATATAAAGGTTCACTTTTTAACTTGTTTCACATAGTTTTGAATCCAATACTGTAACCTTAAAAACGATTCAAGACTGATGCAGTTGTCCGTCGCATTCTTTATGGCTTACAACCAGGGCTGTGAAGATGGAAGGAATTTTGGGTGGAGCTGGAGTTGGTAAACATGTGCCGACTGAGACTCTGACCTCGAAATAAAATCTTGAATAGATACTAGCTACAATAACCATTAGACTTATACTTAAATATAGGTTATAAGTCTAAAAAGTAGCCTCATCATGATTCTCGTGGTGATGATGAAATGCCTTATGATACCATTTACCATTTTAGTAACTTTACCATTATTAATACGTACTGAGCTTTTATGAAGGAGTCTTAGTTGGAGGTTTTGTGTTCCAACTCCACAGTCCCGCTTATAACCAGAAGAGGTCCCTTTCTTTGTAAGATGAAACATGTAGTGGCAGAGACCTTGTCATTTGTGGGTAATGGTTGTATATATTGTGTGTGTAGTACAATAACGTGATTCAAGAATCACACCAGGATGCAAGTTGTAGGTATTAGGGGTGGTGTGAAGAAAGAAAGGAAATTTGAGATGTGGTTTGGAGGTGGATCATAAACATGCCATCAAGTTTTATGGGGGGAGAGGGTGTTAACTATTTGTGATTTACAAATGTGTGAATGTACACTAGCAAAAATTATGTACACAAAGAATCATCATGCTGCGTTATTATTAACTTCGAACACTCTCTCTAGAAAGATAAAAACATTTAAAGAGAATTACGTATCTTCTTTTGTTCTACAATGTCTTGTTATCATTATGTTCTCTGTAGGTATAAGGCTGCCCAAAAACTTCTCATGCAAAGTTCCAAAATACATCTCCTCACATTTAACTTAAGAAGCTATAACACCTTGTCTGTAGACACATGATTATCCAAATATTTCTTGACACTGAACGTACAAAAAAAAAATACTCACTCATACAGTTTATTAAGCTAAAATGTATTTTTATTCAAGGTGTAAGAATATTGGCCATTGATAAGTTATAGTCCCCCTAAGCAGATATAAAAAAAGTAACAGTACAAAAATGGTTAAAATATTGTGCACCACAATTAGGCTACTGATGGTATTTATTAAAACCTGCAAGATAATTAAACTTAAATTAGGTACAGAATTTTTAACTCTTATTAGAGCACATACATGTATTGTAGACAAACATAAAAATGGTAACATGACCACTCATTGTGATAGCAAATTAAAGGAAGTAATTAAGAAAAATACAGAATTCAGTTGCACTAACATGACACACTTCATTTTCTGAATGAAGTGTCCTGTTGTAGGGCATAAATTCATAGATGACACAGGAAACAAAACATAAACAATAGATACAAACATACTGATGGAACAAACAGCATTATCTTTTTATTAGTAATGCAGTGGTTTGTTGCAAAGTATTGGAGTTTGGTGATACCTGGCGCTCTTCATGGTTCCACCTTCAAGAGCTCCACGTCAAAGATAAGCGTGGCATTTGGTGGGATAGTATCAGAAAGTTAAGATCAATACTGCAGTTGATATAATTAGCTGTCAAACAGTCAATACTTCCCACTTTCAGATGTACCACTTGTGTGATGTATTTGTGTATATGGGAAGCCAAAAACAAGAAACTGAGAACAGAACACCAAATGAAAGGAAACCCAAAATACAAATATCTTGTAATTGACAGGAGAAGGATGAAGTCAGAGTGTAGATATTACCCACTATCATGAACCACTGTCTTTCAGGTCTTGCGAAGAATATGGTGTAGTCATATAGAACTGTTTTAGTGACCACTGTGTGTGCCCAAAAAATAATAAACAGAAGGGCCCAGTCTGAAACTTATCAATCATTTGCCAAATATGTTCCTAGTGATGTCAATGAGAAAGTTGTGTGGGTGTTGCCATCATCCTGTATGAAGTAACCATGTATTTTCTCTTCTGTTAATTCCATGGAGAATGGTTCCAGAATTAACAAACCATGACAGCTGGAATTTGTTTCTACAAAGAAACAAGTGCCCTACAATTTTGTGTGCCCCCACTGCACATCCCTCTGCCCTTTCACAGTTCAAATATTCTAAAGTGTATACTATTTTGAAAGGTACATAAATTCCCGGTGCCTGGATAGCGTAGTCGGTATAGTGCGTCGCTACAGGCTGGATGGTCCGGGGATTGAATCCTGGTGGGGGTGAGATTTTTCTGCATCCTTCCAGACTGGCCCGGGGGCCCACCCAGCTAAACTTTCTGTGCCTTGTGAGGTAAACCTTTTCTTTCCCTTTCATCAGATATAAATACTTGTAAGATAGGGGGATATGGGAGGGAGAAGAGAACAGTAAAGGGACATACTGAAAAAAAGGTATAAACACGCAAAGTACCAGCAATAAAGCAATGTCTAAAATGTTTGTGAAGTGGATATCAGAAGAAAATAATATAATCTGGAAGAAGCTGGCAAGAAGCAATGTCAATGGAATGATTCATGAAGGAAAAGAAGAGATGGGTTTTTGGAACACAAGGTAGCAGTTGTTAAAAAAATGAACACATACAGTATCAAGTTCCACATTTACAGTATCGGTACAAATGACTGTCTCTGATATTTAGTCGATACAAATCAGAAAAAATCAAAAGCAAGAAAGGATATATTCCAGGATGTCCACGAGATCCATATGCATAATCAGGAGAACACACAAGGCGAGCACGCTGACCAACACACATCTGAAACCATTTAAAATGTTACCAGAGTTAAGACAAAAAATAGCAACAGTCCTTCACCTTGAATGTGAAGTTGGAATATTTTGCAATTCAGAAATCAAAATCACAAACCCACATTACCACACGCTTAAGATTCGAGTCTTCTGGTATGTGTCACTCAGCAAGAGTGTCAGTGTTTGCACAATTTTAATGTAGACTGTCACATACAAAATTCCATTCAAATTGGTCAAATGCATGGCGACATGGAAAGTGCCTGTCAAATGTTACTTTGGTAACTGAAGTTTAACGGTAAGCCTGGCAATATTTACCGCAAACAGCTGCATGGTGGGATTGAAGTCCATATACCCACTTTTTAAAATCTAGCAAAATGAAACCAAGTGATGCCTAATTCATCATCATCATCATGAGCTGTGAAGTATTAGGCGTAGTGCCTGTTCTTTATCCCTCAAGATGAAGCTGGTCCTTCCATCTTTTCCTTGGGCATCCTATGCTTCTCTTCCCTTTTGGCCTATATTTCAGTGCCTGTTTGGGTATCCTGTCTGTGTTGATTCTCTCTACATGTTGTAGCCACTCTCGTTGGTACTCTTTTATTTCCAAAACAGTGTTCTGCACTCCCAGTTTCTCCCTCACAGATTGATTTCTCTCCCCGTCTAACTTTATAATTGCTAGCAAGTGTCCTAAGAATTTCATTTGTGCTGCTTCCAGTCTCTGTTCATCTCATTTCTTCAGCACCCAGGCTTCACTACTGAACTTTAAGGCTGCTTTAGCTGTGATATTATGGATTCTTAATTTTGTTTCTTTAGTCACTTGTTCTGATGCCTAATTTCGGAATATATTTTATAAACTAATGTGCCTTACCTGAGCAACCCCTTGGTCCCATCCTTTTATGACCTCTCCCTTTCCTAGGCGAAATTTAAATGGTACTCCTCTGTCTCTGGATGAATCAAACTTCACACCATTCTCTAAAGTACCTGCAGGCAATATTTGAATTTGACATATACTACCATGCCAAACTGAAAAAAGTGATGACTAATTTATGCTGCTGAAAAGTCTTTGCTATCAACGTCACATCCGTTTTAAAGAAATTTACATATTCTAATTTTATATGAAACATTCTGTGAATGAGAAGTTCCAAATGGTACTCACCCGTATAATGAACAACAACAGTCTGCCCAGTTTTGGGATATGTTTGCCCTGTAAGAATATATAAGTATGCATATATATATACACAGACACACACATGGAAGAAAATGCCCAGGTAAAGGGAGGTGTAGATAGGATTGGGTAAAACTGTACGCTGGTAGAATTCCTGTGATCACTGGTACAAATTCCTGGCTATCTGTAAGTTAATGGACAAATGAAAAGTAATCAAAATTCCCTTTCATACAGTTCTAATAACGGTATATTATGTTTAAATCTACTTAGCTTCCTCCTGACTTTGTAGTGTCAAATGTTCCCAAAAGAAAAAAAAAATTAACACTTTTGGAAATTGGATCTGTTTGCATCCTGCAGTGAAAAAGGTGGCCAAGAAGAGGAACAGCTTTTTCTGATTAGCCCAAATGGTAGATGCCTCCCCAACTTCTTCACCTGAGGATGGAAACATGGCAGTTTTCCAAACACTACTATTTTTCTGTCTTCTGGAACACCAGACACGGGACATAGTCCATAAGCAAAGCACAACACCCAAACTGCCGTATGTACGCCAATTCAAAATTTATAACACAACTATGACATCTTTTCATGTGTCATCACCACAATATTAAAAGAATGAAGTGTGAACCTTTAATGGGTAACAAAACACTATTCCACGGTGGGCATTTACAACTCTTACAAAAAACATTATTTCTGATGTGATACAACACAATACAATCCTTCTGTATTCAATATGACATGAGCGTGGGTGGACATACTATTTTTCTGGCGGATCAAAAGACTGAGTAGGGTGATAAAAAGGAAATTCTGGTACGTCCACGAACGTATTGAAGAAAGAAAAATGGGGTTAATTACCATCACCCGGGGACACAATTTCTACTTCCACGCCCATGACTGAAAGACTTCGGCTTTAAAAATAAATACAAACAAATACAATTTCAAAAACCGACACAAAACCTAACACACTTCAAGGATTGTAAAATTAAGAGGTTCTTTTCCCCTTAAACAAACACTCTTCCTAAACTTTCCAACGCCATTCACAGTAACTAAAAAAATGGCGCTCAGTCGGAGGAATCAGAGGGAATGCAACAAGATGACATAAATAATTTTAGTGACTAAATAAATATTATTCGGTGACAGCATAATTAATAATTTAGTTTCAATTTTTTACTTCACACTCCATATTTCGCGTGCTACAGTATTGGTACTGTTACTCTTATTAAAGACTCGTATGTGAATGATGGTTACAGCCATGAGCCATTCTGGTCAAATGAATATTTCTGCACAAGAAATATCGACTGGGCTGAATATGTCTGTGGGAATAATTTTATGTGCAGGACATCGTAATATAAAATTGAATTGTATGAATTTCAGAATTATGCAGATCAATATCTGCACACGCAAACATACTACTTTGACTAATTCCATACACTGATCAGAACACAGCACGCGTCCGCTCTGTGAAATGAAGGATGCTACGTAGTACAACCTCTGATCCGTGGTATTACCGCCGGTCCATGTTTATTAATCTTTGCGGTGCATGGACTCGTGACACCACTGTCTAGCGGTGGTCAAAAGTAGGTGGCGTTGAAATTGTGGTAATTTTATGTCTACTGGAACACAATAAATTGTAATTGTGTGAAATGTACAATTTATTTCCTTAACGGTTATGCTTGGTCAGCAAGAGGATGAAGTAAATGATTGATGTGCTAAAGAGAACTGGTATTATACAAAGCTAAGTTTTCCGTGAACGGGAAATTTATTCAGGTCAGACTGTATTTTATTCATTCCAGTACCACCAAATATGAAACCGCAAGTGTAAATAATACAGAAACGTGTTGCAGAGTAGGGCTGTTGTAACCTATATTACATAATCTGGTGACTGTAAGTCCGTAGAATAACGTGGTTATGTGGGGGCAGAGGAAAAAAATGGGTTAAGAAATTGACGAAAACAACGGAGGAAGAATGGGAAACTTTAAATAAGTGGTACCTCGACAAACTAAATATCGCCTAGCAAAAGAAAGTTTCGGATGAGGAAGAGTTTACGTCGAAAGGTATTTTTCAGAAGATTGAATGAAAATGTAGCCGAAAATGTAATTGGTAAAAGAAAGGCGCGTAAAAATATTTGTCATCTGGTATTCTGGCAGATGAAATTCAACAAAAGATGCAGAGCTACAGCAGAAAAAGCAAATATAAAGAGGTGAGATCTGTTGCGTAACTGCGTATTAAAACTTGCACGTGACTAGAAAATTGTAAGTGTGCTCAGCGATTATGTGGTATAAAACATTAACATAATTCTCATAACACACAATCATAGTTGAATTACTATCAAGAAGTCCAGCTTAAATAGTAGGAAGTGTTTATTGAACAGCAGTTAGGAATAAGTACAAGAATCAGAAATCGTAGACAAATACGTTTTTGTTTTGAACAAAAATAATGCCTCTGGAGAAGCTGTGCTGAATTAAGATTAGTTTAATTATGTTATCTGTTTTTCAGTATATTCTTTATTTACTAGTTACTAAATTTGCAACTTAACAGTCATGTGATCATAGTGCAGACTGGACTGTGATGGTGTCGTAAGTTACTTCACTAAACTTTCCTGCAATTCCTGAATTCAGTCTGGTATGATAGCACACTCCCAGAAAGTTGGTAGAAAGCTATTGTTTAATATTGGACATCCCCCTTGAGGATTTTGTACATGGAAAGCTATTGTGGTGTAAGTAAATGAGGTACTCTGAGCAGAACTTGTCAGGCATACTTAACCCATTACATGTTGCACCCCCATTTTCAGATTGTGTGGTCATTTTGACCACATAAATTGAAAACTGAAAATTTTAGAGCTGTGTCACTTTTCTTGTGGAGGTGTGATATGTTTCTAGCCCAACATATCTATTACTGTGTTACTGTTGTGTTTATTGTTATTACATTCTGTGAAGAACGTATGTACTAATTTTGGGTATTTTTATTTTGTTGTATACAACACATCAGTATAGGCAGTTTGCAGAGTCTGCTATGTTCCATACAGTAAGGCAGCCAACAGGAAGCAGCCATTGATATGGACAGATACCCTGAGGACACCATGTAAATAGAGAGTCTTTTGATGTTGTCATGTCTGTATCAACATGAAATCTGGATCTGCTTGAAAGAAACTTACCCAGAGGTAATTTATTTAAAAGTGAAAAGACATTAACTGTACAAAGAAAAATTATTAGAATTGCAGTTGATATAAAAGCTGTAAATTCATGTATAAGTCTGCGTAAAAGATTAGAGATTTTACCTCTTCCATGTGAACACATATTTTCATTAATATGCTAGGGGGTCCCTTAATTGGCACATGATGACTTCTTCCACATCCTTAACAGTTCATTATTTATAAGTCATTCCACCGTTTGATGCTGTACATTCCAAGCTGCTCTTGGCACCATTAACCCTTTAAAGCTGCAGTTAGCTGGAATTAAATCCCCTCGCTCAAGTTCCAACGAGCCAAGGTTTTTCCACTGGGGATTTAATTTTTGATGCCTGCTTTTAGATAAAAAGCATATCTCATAGAGTTTTTGCTGAAGTTTAATGAAATAAAATTTCGCAGTCTGTTTACGAATTGAGTAATTCGGGAAAAATATTCACCAATTTTTACAATAAATTTAGTCCTGTGAATAGCATGCATTATATAAAATTTAGTGTAAAGATTTTATTACTCACATATTTCTGGTTGCTGCAGAAATCCATGGCACCTTGGATCACTATTTTGTCTCTACACACATTATTTACAATTCAGGTGTTCTACATATTTACTCTTGTGTGATATTCCGCGAAACAAGGCAACACGAAAAGGCCCACATTACTTTTTGCAAACATTACCGTGCCCTTTGTCGGCCACTAGCTGAACAAACACGTCAGCAGCTGACACTGCTGGCCAGTGTAGGTTATGGCGGCTGTCGAGTCTCGTAACGTTTGCTGCAGGTGAACACGACCGTCCAACGAAACTGGGGTAGGGTGATCTTAGCTTCTTCCAGCTTGTTCAGTCAAATTCCACAGCAAGAGAATTCTGAAATCTCGGTGAGTATATTTTGCCCCACAGTTTCAGTTTTTTGGTCCAAAGTCAGGGGACTTGTCTTTTGTGTCGGGCCGTACTGTACCGCATGAATTTATTTTATGTGTGTTTTAGTCATCAGAAAGTCTTGGCCATGAAAAGAAATTGTTCATAAATATTTTGTGTCCTAATCCTTCTCCCCTGCAAGTCAAATGTCTAACAATTGGTGTGTGTTGCAGTCATCAGTGTGGGGGGGGTAACACTTTACACAAGTAGACTCTTGATCATATGTATACCTTCATTCGTCACACACTTTGTAAATTTTGATGCTGAATTTTTTCTTTTCTTGGGAACATGCTGTCTGAAGGTAACCCTGCCCTTGAAGGTTACAATTACCTGGGCCACTGCCAAATGTTCCGAGGAGTTACAGAATTGATCAAAAACTGGTTCAGCGTGTCAAAGATGGTTCCATAGTCCTTGCCTTGGTCGGGTCTCTGTGCAGAGTGCAAAAACGCAGTGTGTGTAAAAGTCTGTCTCGTTTCATGGTCTTGCCATAAAACAGAGTGTGTAAGTCAGTCTCAGTCTAGTCCAGCAGTCATGTAGTGTGCCTTTCAAGTTGTGTCCCATCTGCACAGGTAAGGCAGTGAAAGTCACCATGTCTGGAAATGTGCTGTCAGACAGTTGGCGGCTACGTCCGGCTTGTCTGTCCAAGTGTTGCTGGTGGTATCATTTGGTCTGTTCCACCAGCAGGTGAAATATTTCTGTGAAAAAACAGCATCAACACAGCTACAGGAAGATGTCTTTCTTCACGTGTGGAACAATGTTTTCATACCTTTTGCTGCACCGACAAAAGGGCAGATATTGGTGTTTCTTCCTAGAACGCCAACACGCCTGTGCTCTGCTTCATGACTGCTGTGTGTGACCGCGAACCTTACACAGCCCTATGTTTAGAATGAGTTTTTCTGTGTCGCTGCTCTGTCTCGTGTCATGTGTCGCTGTCAAACGTAGGGGGCAGTTCTTATTTTCCTGGTCCACTTTTTTTTTTTTTAATTGCCACCGTGCAGTGAATGTTACACTGTTCTATCTCTTACAAAGACTGTTCTGTGTTGCTGGGCACTGAGAAATATAATGCCACGATAAATGTAAACTACTTACATAGTGAGAACAAAACAGATCTAACGGTACAATGTGAATGCTGTGTAAAATTCCTGGTATTGTAGGGTGTCCACGACGTTTTCAGTACATTTGACAGCTGTGTGTTGCACATTATTGCCCCACAACACCCACATAGTGACCCAGAACTATAAGAGGCACATCTGTGAGCCCACCTGTAGCCGAAAACATTGATTTTCATGGAGGTCTCGTTTTGAGTTTGGGCTGAAACATAGGCGTTACAGAACGCCACTGGAAGCTGTCCACAGTGTAATGACGTAATAGTTGCATAGCACACTGTGGAATTCAACCCAAACCCAACCCACTAACGACTGCAGTGCAAGCGATAGAGAGAAGTATGTTTTGTCTTGAGCGGTGTTGATGTGCACACTTCTAAAATTTGTTGACATTTCCATGGTGTTATTGTGGAGGGGTACAGGGTAAGGGGGGAACGTTACTCACTGCATAGGCAGCCCTGATCATCAAGAGACCTACCACATGCATAAACCGTAGGTGAACGTGGAAGAGAAGTCAGAAAAATGCTTCCAAATTGGACTCAGCGTTCGTGTCAAGTTAACTTGACATTCGGCAGTGAGGAACGTTTAAGTGCCCACAGCGAGCGTCAAGTATACTTGACATTCGGCAGTGAAGGGTTAAACCACGCAAATCAGTCTACTTTTACCCACATATGCAACTGAAACTTCACTCTGTCTTAAAAGATGTAACAACAATTTCTGCACATGTAATCAAAGTAAATGTTGATTAGTTGGTAAAGTGTGACAGCAAAGTGAATAAATCATATCTGGAATTAAAATACGTGAAGGTGTTGTTTTACAGTCTCGTTGTGTTCCTGAAAATGTGGACGTAAATGAAAAAGACTTAAATAAGAAAACAGTATTCCCATAAGAATAAAAACTTAAATAAACGGGAATAATCTGGGTAAAGAGCCTTAAACTGAGAATGAGGAGGTGCAAATTAAGAAGTGTTTTAAAGTGGTAAGTGGCATTAAATCAAAAAGGCATAAAGCAACCACACGTGAAACAAGGCCTTGGTGTAACTGAAATTAAATCTTAGTAGTGCTGTTTCCTGCATGCCAGATGTGGCTAACTTCCAGAAGTCAGTTTTCTTGAATGAGATACTGAAATTTCCTCCATATCAGACATAGCTTTGTGATACCAGGTAAATTACATAAAGTGATGTTATCTGTAAGGTGTTCAAGGTTGTGGCTACACTAACCAATGTGAGTCTAGTTCAGTTCATTAAGATGCTTCAAGGAATACTCGTCTGTTTTAATTTATGTACACCTATCGACTGTATGGCCGGGACAGCATAGTTGGTATACTAACTCGCTACAGGCTGGACAGTCTGGGGATCAGATCCTGGCGGGGGCAAGATTTTCGGCACCCGTCCAGACCGGTCCTGGGGCCCACCCAGCCTCCTGTACAATCTACTGTGTTGTTTAGGTCGAGTTGAGTGACACTGAGGGACTGTCTGTGTAACGTCTTATTTAGTCACACTCAGTTTGGTTCATGTACCAAGATGTATTGTGATACTATTATACTGCACTGTGTTTGTGAACAGACTGAAGAGCTAGAGGAGGCAAGGAGAGAAGATGTCAAATTGGAGGGGCAGATAATTTATTACAAGTGTAGTTTTCTCAGAGCCAGCAGGAGATTACTCGTCTCTGCCAGCTACCATGCACATTCAGGAGCAGCACAGGGTGAGTCAGGCTTCATTAAGTCCTATTTAAAATAGACTCCCTTTTCAAGTAAAGTAAGCTTGTGAGATCATGCTGTCTATGTGTCTACCCAGTCATGTCCTGAACCAATGACCTATCCTTGAAACTTGGTACAGACTTATGCCATTGGAGGCCTCCCAAATGCAGTAATTTAGAACTTCCTACAATCAGTAATGACAGTGTGGTGGATGAGTGACGTCATGGGGAGGGACTAACACTGGAACCACTTAATACGGTATCCTGATTTAATGAATGATAATAGATCTGTAGAACATGTGCAACATTTGTTAAGGTAATGCATTTTGTATGATTTAAAATAGTGATATGATGGCTGTGTGAAAATTTTATTTAGTTTTTTCTTCGATGGTAATAACACACTTCTCCTGGCACTGGCTTGATTTAACACTTAAGTGATTCTGCCCCTTCCCTGGCATTGGCGTGTTTTAATGCTTTGCTGCATGCGATTGCTGTGCAAGTTGCTGCCCTGTGATTACTGGGCATATGATTACAAAATCATTACTTCACAGTGAGGAATGTCTAAACTTAAACATGATTCTCTTGTTTAGACAGCTGCTTGATTTTTACAGAATAACAAATGATATGATGCATTCCGAGTCCTAGCTTTTTCAAGTGCCACATTTACATTTGGCTGTGTTTCAACTGCTCCCGCAACTCGATGCAACATAGGTCTGTGAAATTTTATCTATGCATGAATGAAATGCTATTCATGGCCCTCAGCACCTTATATAGGGTGTCTGAAAAGTCCTATTTGTATTTTTAAAATCCATTACATGTTAGACAAAACAGATTGAAATATGCCATATTTTGTAAATTGTTTTTTAACTCAAAAAGTCCACTTCAGCTTGGGGACCCCTAGTATCCCTGGTCACATCAAGCCTATAGTCCAGTCTGCCCCGTGGATTGGTCAACATCTCTTTCGCGACACTTCAGATTACATCAATTATCCTTGCATTAAAATTGCACCATCATCCACACAATTTCTCTAAATGTAGTCTTTCGCACGCCCCAACAGGAAGAAGTCTAAGGGCATGATATTGGAGGAGTGTGCGGCCAGCAGATGTGTCCACTATATGATATTTACCTCATGAGTAGTAAGTGCTTCAACATGACTTGAAATGAAGGAAATGAAGAAAAAATAAAATATATAAAAAAAGGAGCACACTTGCTTATGTAAATGCCAAATTCTATTACAAGTATGGCTAAATAATTGGGATGTAAAGCTATATCAACCCTCCACATAGCAAAGATTATGGAGACAGAAAAGAAACACCGAAACAATCAAAACATGAAGCCAGAAATAATTGACTATAATACTAGTGGTGGCTGATAAGTAATGCACACAGTGAAATAGTTTGCCAATGGAGCAAAGCAGCGACACATGCACAGTGTGTCCTTGTAGCCACAACCCCCTCCACAGCGGTGCCAAGTTTGATTCGTTTCTCTACACCGGTTCTAAAACAGTGCGTGTTAACATGGAGTCATGTTATGGCGATATGTCAACGAGATTGAAGCAACGTGCGGTGATTGAATTTTTAAGTGCTGAAAACGTAACGCCAACTGAAATTCATCACCGTTTACAGGCTGCGTATGGTGAACACACTGTTAACAGAACTACAGTAAATTGTTGGGCCATTAAATTTTGTGAATGTGAACCTGGTCGTGCCAATATTGTTGACCAACCTCGCAGTGGAAGGCCGGTTTCCGTGACAGATGACAAGCATCAAAAACAGGTTGATGAACTGATCAAGCATGACCGTCGTATCACCCAGAAGCAGATAGCAGGTAGGCTAGGAATGTCTAAAGAAAGAGTGGACTATATCATTGGTTCACTTGGCTACACAAAAGTCTGTTCTCGAAGGGTGCCACGCATGTTGACGCTGGAAAACAAACAAAAACGTGTTGAAAGTTGTGAAGAACTGTTGAAGCGCTATCGCGAAGAGGGAGATCAATTTCTTCTGAATATTGTTACTGGGGATGAGTCATGGATTCATCATTTTGACCCTGAAGAAAAACAACAGAGCATGCAATACAGGCACGCTTCATGTCCTCGCCTGAAAAAATTCAAAACAGTGCCGTCCGCCAGCAAGATTCTTTTGACTGTTTTTTGGGACTCACAAAAAGTTTACCTGACAGAATTTTTGGAAGCTGGGAATACTGTCAATTCAGCTCGGTACATTGAAACAATAAAAACCCTATGGCGGAGGGTGTGTCGAGTTAGGCAGTCAACATCACCGATTTTGTTGCTGCATGACAATGCAAGACCGCACACTGCTCGCGCAACGCTTGATGCTCTGGAGATGCTGAAGTTTGAGGTTCTCTGCCATCCGCCATACAGCCCTGACTTGGCTCCAACCGACTTCCATTTCGTTCCTCACCTCAAGAGGGGTCTCAAGGGGACTCATTTCACCTCAGATGATGAAGTGAAGCAAGCTGTGACGTCGTGGATCAACCAAAGAACCCCTGAATTCTTCATTGACGGCATGCGTAAACTTGTTTCACGTTTGGAAAAATGTATTGAGCGACAAGGCGACTATGTCGAAAAATAAGTATGTCAATTTGTAGCTAAAATATTATACTTTACTTCCTTTTTTCGTTTGTTTAAATACATGGTTTCTTTTTCTAGATATTTCACTGTGTGCATTACTTATCAGCCAACCTACGTAAATCTAGGTGAGGTGTGGGTAGGGCAGACCAAATGGTGCACTATTGCGCATGCTGCAGAAAACGCATGAAATTGACTGAAAGATTGATGTTATTTTTGCAATGGGTGGCTACCCTGCACAGTTTCATAGTGTTCAAAAAATATACTACAAATCAAAACGGCAAGGACTATGCCTTCAAGGATTTTTCACTTGACTGTGTTCAGAAAATGACAGAGCTAGCTCAGAGAGAAGAAGAGAATGATGGTATGGGTGATGAATCACTAGCCTCCAACATCAACAGCACTGATACAGCCACCATGCAGATAACTACCAGTGACTGATCCAAGTGACTGTCTGCAGGGGGACTCGAAACTCATACGGAGGTTTATGTTCCATAAAGTTAAAAAAAGAAACAGCAGACATGAGAATATTTACAGTTTGCTTGGCACATAAGGGAAGAAAAGAAACCAGCTGCAGTGCGGCATTTTGCAGAATTCATGGTCTGGCAAATACTACATGATGAAAAATTACTAAACATTTAATATTATTCCAGACAGATATTCTGACATTTTCTTTAAAAAACTGTTATAAATTCGTAACTACACTGAGGCTCAAAAATAAATTTCAATTGCCTGCATTTTTGACTTATTACTTTAAAAGGCCTGCCAGAGTACTGGAAGCATTTAAAAGCCCCCACTGCCAGGGAAAGAGCTAATATGCCACTGAGGCCATGCACATGTAAGTTGGTTTGCAGGAGATTTGTATTCTTAAAACCCATGTTTATGAGGTGGTATTTTTAAAAGGATGTAAGATGAGGATTACCACTTTTTTGCCTTCTTTTCCAAGTGCTGGCAGTTCATGCTTCATGGTATTCAGCATGTGTTAGCAAATTCAGAAGCAGTTTCTCATGCATTTATTTGAAGTTCCAATTCATAAATCTAACTCAGGACTATGCATCAAGATAGGCCATATAAAGAAAATGTACTGAGCTTACCAGAAGTGGAAGGTACAATGATTTTAACATAAGTTTCAGATCAACAGAATACACAGAAGGTGTAGTAATTTACAAGAAAATATTTTCATAATTTCTCAAAATTATATTTCGAGGTCAAAGAAACAAAATAATACAGAACTATGTATGAACACTACGAACTGTGTGCTAAAAAGTTTCATATGTATATATATTTATATTTATTTATTGTATACATGTTGAAAATATCTGGTAACTCATGACAATCCAAAGAGGATAATGAAAATTATTTACATACCACAACCACTAGGAGCAAAACAAATAATAACTAACAATAAGTTTTAAGTACAGATTATTCAGTGTAAATATTTCTAAAAGAATAAAGTTAACAACAGTGAACTAGGCCAATAAAATGGAATGTGTCATGGAAAATGCTAATCTTCATGATATATAATCTAAAGCTTTCACAGCTTCTGAATTCAGCAAAATTTCCTCAGGCTAGTAGCTGTGTCAAGTGGTTGAATGGTGCATAAACCATCATCAACCCTGATGACAAGAACAGAGATAGTTCTCAAAATGTTGGTGTACTCATTGTTCAACTGTGTCACGTGGCTGCTACCCCAAGAAACTTGTCTGGTTCCGCAGGCGGGCGGCGCCCTCAGAGCAGAGTAAATATACCCAGTGTTGCACATGGAAATAATACTAATTTGTTAGACAGGTCATGCTGTTATGGTTCGCTATGACATTATGTATATAAACTGGATAATATTTGTTATGACACAGTGAATTATACTTCAGTGTTCATCATTCAATGTGTGGATGACTCATAACAGAACCGCTTTAAAATTCATAATATGTTGATCATTTGGATTTCTTCTTTGGTAGCTCATATACCCTCTGCACTAGGGCTCGCATAATACTGCCTGGAATTCTCTGATGTTCCTGAATCAATTCCTCTATTGCACGGGCTACCTAGAATTTAAATTATACAACAAAAACAGAAAAAAGATTAAAGTACAGTCTTCCAATAACACCTCATCAATCAGGTCTTCTGTCTAGTATGCTATTCAACATGATCAAAAGCTTATTTCTCATAGAAGGACCATTTCACTTGTTTTTTCAGTCTGTCCTGCATATGGGTGGCAGTGGTAATATTTGTAGTAAGAAATAAATTACAGTTCAGATTTAAAGTTTATAATGTAATGTTGATCTAAATTCCTCACAAACCATCATTAGTACTGGCATTACTAATATTACTAACTGCATTAAATGTGCACTAGGCGTATTTACATTTCTGGCGTATTTGTTCAATGTGCATATATTTTCGAGGAATGATCTTGTAATAAGCGTTCCACCCATGACGTTTCCCAGTGCCTCCACAATCAATATCCTATTATCACATTTACATAACTCAACACTTTGTTGCATCTAGCAACTCAGTAGACTGCAGCAGAATGAAATACAGTAAACCGTCCTTCAGTCTGGATCTCTCCAATGCACACTTTATAATGTGCATGAAAATAACATGAACAATTATTTGCAAACACACAAAGTTCCACTGTACAATGCCTGCCAGGCGCACTGGCTGGCTATATAAGTATGCATAGCCAGCTCAGTTTATTTTCCTAGCATCAGTAACAGTGTAAATATTCAGCCTGACTGCCATCCCATGATTTCTTCGTACCACACCTTCAACCACAATCTTCATCTCATCAAACCACATGTTCATAAATAAGTAACACAGGTAAAAAGAAGGGTAGTTTTTACCTGTCCATGCCGTGAAAGCATATAATGGGAGTACAGGTGTAACTCCGCATATTCTATTCTTAATCTTGGCATTAGATTGGGGCAAGTAGTTAAAGGTCATGGCCCTGCCACTTTGTCCTTGGCAAAGAACCATGGTTCCCAACAAATAGGAGGCTGTGTGGGTACCAGTGCCAGTCTGGACATTTTGGAGAAAAGAAAAATCTCTTGCCCCTACCGGGATTCGAACCCTGGACCATCCAGCCTGTAGCCTAGTTGCTATATCAACTATGCTACTCCAGTTCCAAATAAGTAATATTACATAGATTTATGATTTCACTGTTTATTTACTTCAACTTTCTGCAGGCACATCCCCATATCCTGTACTAAGGTCATCCAGTATGAATTTACCAAAGGCACTGCCTTAGAGGCACGTGTCACTGCACTGGGTGAGGGTTTACTGTAAACTGACTGGTATATATAGTATCAGGATACATTGAACTGAAATGATGTGGTCAGTAAATGTCTAGCAAGTGGGTACAGTGACTCTAAGAAGTTGGCCGGGGAAGTTAATGTGAAGCATCACAAACCTTGCTCTGCAGTTGCTCAGGGGTCAGATTTTCATTGTAAGGAATGGGCTTCCCCACATGTGTGCGTAACTTCACTGGAAATCCCCCATATATTGGCACAATTGGAAGCTTCGTAATTGTATACAGTTTCAGCCATATACTTTTGCCAAAACTCACACTGCGAAATGCTTCCCGCACATTTTCTGTGAATACTGGAATCACTGGCTGCAAAATCAAAGTCAGATGTGTAACATTTTTTTACTCATACTACGTAAATGAAATTATAATTTTTTATAACAAATGGTTTAGAATTTATATCCCCTCCTAGATTGGCCCCAGCATCCACACCATGAAGGAGGCAACACCAAGTAGGGAGCAACTGGACAGCTGAAATGAGAAAGCTGAACTGAGGTTTCTAAAGGCCGTTGCAGGTTACAGCAGCACAGGCCATATTAAAAATGAGACAGACAAGCAGTAATACGTATGACATCCTATACAAAAGAGATGAATATCTGATGAATTGGTTTCACCACCTGAAAAAAAAACACATGAAAGCATATTTGCTGAAACATTTTACCAGTATACAATGAAAGGTAGAAAGAAAAGAGTCAGACTACAACAAGTATTCATTTCAACCTTGTAGGAACAGCAGTGTAATAAGCATAATCTTTTTAACACATATATACATGCATGCATTCCATAGATCCAAAAGTTTGCCAAAATGACAGTAGGATGTTGAGTAAGTAATGAAAATAAAAAATATACTAAATACGCAGGAGCTACAGAATTATTACACTAGAAATAGTGTATGGGTTTGATATATGGTATTATGCATCATCCGTAAAAAAAACATCACCAGAACAAAAGGACTGTGTATTTAATGCCACGAGGAATGAAAGTACTAATAAAATCAGAGGGCAGAACAAAGACCTTGCAGATAAGATGCTGATCTGGGGAAAAGATGAAAAGGAAACTGATGAGAGATACTTATGCGATTGTTGTTATAAGGGAATACACATTGGAAAAACCAGACAGGAAGAGACTGCAGACTTTTTGCCCATAAAACCATATGAAATGGAAATTATGCTACAAGGAGTTTTTAAAGTACCTTCTATTGATAAGGTTGAAGTATCGGTCAACCTGAAATGTATTGAGTATTTTTACACAGAAACTGAAAGAGCTAAAGTGTTGAGGAGGACATGATTTTGCTGCAAAACTGGACAGTGATGTCCTCTTATTTTTCTGCCTCAAACTTTTTCTATACACCTTTGTGAGTACTTACCACTTTGGCATCCAAGGCCACTTTTGCAAATCCCAATCTCTTTTTCCACAGAAGTGTGTAATATGAATTACTAAATTGAGCTTCATAAACACCACCTGGAGATATGCCTAATAAGTTGTTCTCTTTCAAAATATTTGAACAGATCTGTACTGTGCCTGGTATTACATTCATCACTTCAGAGATGATTGAGAAGCCTGAAGATAAGCATACAGATTGTGCACGTTAATATTTGAAAGCATCAGTTATGTGTATCATCACATATTCATTTAGCTAACTCTGGGAAGCAGTCCTTGGAAAGCTAATATGCTTGCAGCTAGTCAACACATTCCTGTATTTTATGGGACCTGAAGGGTCAATTTTTTGCCCTGTTGTGATGTTTTTAGCTAAGTTATGCCTATGCTTACCAGTTTATACTTTAGTGACACCGTATCTCGTGAATCTGTGGGTTTCATTACATGCAGCTACGCTGCTGAGAAAGCAACTAATACAGCATGTCTCTGACTATAGTCTGTATATTATTTGTTTGTACCATGTATATACAAGTGTGTGTGTGTGTGTGTGGTTTTGTCATTACTTTGTAATTTACACATGGTTTATAAGAACATGCACTATTGTATATACTAGTATCTATGGTCCAAGTCTTCATCTGTCTGTCACCTTCAACCATTATGTGTGTCTGTTACACAACTGTTGGCACTAGCAATAAAGACCAAACCAGACATGCGCACTCTACAGTCCAATATTTGGGCCCTTCACTATTTTAAAGATGGCCTCAGTTCACATACTCTTCAAAATTGTCCTCTTTCTTATTTCTTTTACTTTGCACTCTAGTTGCAGTGGTTGGATACTGAAGTAACAATTCCTATGCGTGGGTTTCCAAACTCTTTTGCAGAAATGCAAATGATGATTGTGGTTGATGATGATAGGTGAACTTTTCAAAACAGGCTTTGTGGTTACAGAGGAAGTATTCTCATGCCAAGGTAAAGAATGATTGGAACTATAACATATACTACCCCATGTGCCCTTCATGGCGTGCGCAGGGATTTTACCCTTCTCAAATCAACAGCAAAGTGCAAAAGATAAACAATGCACATATAACGTTACATTGTGGAACATTTGTAGTTGTCAACAATGTAGAAGTGTTCAGCGTTGCCATGGACATACAACAGTGAGTTCCCTTTGCACTGTTGTTGAGCTACAAAATATTTCATACTGTTAACAGTAAGAAGTATTAAACATTATTAGTGTGCGTCTGTATTCTTGCCTTAGTTATCCAGCATGCAAACTGCATCTTTTCTGGGCTGTATTATATTGTCATCTGTGGTCTGGCTGTCTGTAGCATATTCTTCCACTTTATCTCCTAAATGGCACAATTTTTGGAGGGGGGGGTGGGGGGTGGGATTATTGAACATGAAATGTTTGCTTCGATTTTCTCTACAACTTTTGTCAGAAACACTTCGCGCGCTAAGAAGAGTGTAACAAGACACCATAAATATACATAGGTCTTCGTGTAAAGTAGCTGTTATTCTTGTCATATTCTAGTTAAGTTTAAATTTTCTTGACAGATTTTCAAAAAAATACTCATATCAGTTTTCATGAAAATCCATCCAATGGGAGCCAAGTTGTTCCATGCAGATGGAGCTAATAGTCACTTTGTAATTTTGTAAACACGCCTAAAAATTGTTTCTCAGATAGCAAGTTGGCTATAATATGGTAAGCTTCCTTAAAGGCCAAAGAAGGAGCAAATGAGAATTTCAGTGTCTAAAGTTGTACCTCCACCCCTCTCAGTTAAGCCATCAGTCACAATGTCTCTAAGTAATTGGTCTTTCATACCCTGCGCAGTGAAATCTTGCTAACGTGATTGCTTTCCAACTGACTGCACTCAGAACCCTTGCACCCATGCCTTGCTTCAGCGTCACTTAAATTAAATTCACTACACTAATTGTATGCCTTATATTTACCTGGCATTTTAAAGAGGAATCGATCTGCAACAGTATGAATCACACGATCCTTGAAGAGAATGGTTTTTGCAATGAAATAATACACGTCTATGGGGATGGCACCATGATAGTACACAATCAATGCTGGGGTGTCATGTGGAATGTTTTCCATGCCGCACACCTCATAACCTGCACCATATAGCAAGCAGAAGAAAGGCTCAAACGTTGCTCATTGAAATTAAACAATAAGGAATTAAGTAGAGAGTGCAAATACACATGTATGATAGAGCCCAGTTATAACATCAGTTTATATGACACCTCGCCTGTAATGTCAGATATTCTGTGGTACCAATTAATTCGTCACTGCTAACCATAATTTATACTCCTCGGTTATAACAACACAAAATATTCAGTCCCTTTCTTGACATTATAACCAGGTCTGACTGTATATATGCGGACGTTCATTTGGAGCCTTAAGGATCTATACACTTAAAATCTTTGCACTGCCTTTTATACTTTCTGTATTGTTATAAATTTTGGTGACATGGTGACAAATACTGAATTAAGAAAGCACTGTTATTTTCAACTATGAAGTGCCTTGAATCTCAAGGCAACAGCATTTGGATGAAAATTACAGAAGGCAAATTTCACAGGCTATTGTAGTTATACATTAACCATCACTATAAATTAAAAGGACAACAACATTCCTGAGAACAGTGTATTAAAATACTTTTATACCAAATCATATGCCATGTAATTTTTAGAATGTTTTTTATGTTATGTACATTAAATATGATAAGCAAAAATTTATTTTATGTCCTGGTATAAGTTTCGGGTTCGTAATGGACTGACATATTGTCCGAGAAAATTTTTTACAGCAGCTTGGGATGGGTGTTGTCACACTGCATGCTGTTTGGAGGGCTGATGTTCAGTGTGCCATGTGATTGGAATTTATTTAAGAAACAGCAGATATCTTACCTACATGGCCACAATGAGAAACATGCACTTGCCTTCTCTAACCCTCTCCCGTTACTAGAATGAATGCTGGTTAAAATCACTCATAGTCTACTTCCCTGTGGATACCTCCTCTCATGACGAATTTTAGTTTTACGATTTCTTGGTTAAGTGCTTGCAATATGTCATTAAGAGAAAAGGAAACGTCTTTAATTGTGTAATACAATGAACTACCTCTACCACCACTAAAACATATTTACACAACCTCCTGTACAGACATGGTTAAAAAAAACCTAAAGAAAGAATTAAATTATGGTTGGCAAATATAAGAAGTTGCAACAAACTTAACTGCAGACCAGAAAATTCAATTCAATTACACTGTGCTTGAACGTATTCAATTATGTTTTGACTCTCAAGCGTGATTGTTATGACTTCTGTGCAACTGCAACTTATTGCTTTGTGCAGATTCATCCATCTTGAAATACCAAATTTTTGGATGAAGACGTCTATAAGTCACAGTATGTCCCTGAAATTCAGACCTTAAACAGTTCATATATCACATATGACAAATAAGAAATGCATAGTGTCAGGTCAAATTACTGAAAGGAATCAAATTTATGAAAAGTCAACATTCTGTGAACAAAATATAAACAGAATACCTTTACAGGAACAATGGACATTCCAGAATGACCATTAGACAATGCATTTCTAAAACATATAACAAATTTGGGCATTATAACGGGAATTTATATCACACAAATTCCAGACAAGGCAATGCTTTCTGCTACTCCTAAATTTAATAGTGGCTCTGTTTGACATGCAGTGTCAGTGACAAGAACACTTCAGGTGTTTAGCACCGTAAGCACCTCAGCTGCTAATGCCATTTATTCCATTTTCAGGTCATACATCATGCTGCGATATTCTTTAAATTAATCAACATGTAATCGTCGTATACAACATCAAGTCCTTTTATTATTTATTTCAACCCAACATATTTTTGTCCCAGTACCAGGCTAATGTGCTATGTGGTGTCCCTGATGATAGTCTTAGGAGTACGGCTGTGGAGTCAGTCGGAAGGAATTTTGGGTGGATTCAGAGTTGGTAAAATGTACCTACTCCAACTCTGACCTTGATATAAAATCTTAACTAGATACTCCAACTCCAGAGCTCTGATAGCTACAGTAACCATTAGACTTATACTTAAATATAGGTTACAAGTCTAAACAGTAGCCTGATGATTCACGTGGTGGTGATGGAATGTCTTATGCTACAATTTACCATTTTTGTAGGTTTACCATTATTAATACATATTGAGCTTTCGTGAAGGACTTTGAGTTGGAGATTTACAACTGAGGAGTCGGAGCTTTTGTGTACTGACTCCATAGCCCTGCTTAGGACTGAAACGTATTGAGCCGAAATTAATAAAATGAACTAATGTTGTATGTGATTTCTGCATACTGATAAAATCAGTTTATGTTGGTTTCAGGTTTGGGTTAGGTATGGTGACCTGAAGAGAACAGAAGCAGCAGTGATGTTCTATCTAAAGGCTTCTTGCAAAGCAATACCCTGAATGGACTGAGGAACACCATGGAAAATTGCAGTAAGGATTGCAAACACCCAAACTGGGCATGTAGTACAGAGCTAACCTGGTTAGCCAGTTGTTTTCTGCAGACATGGAGTAATGTTGTCACACATTTTTTAAATTAGTTGTTCTCTGCTTAATGTTGTATGTTTTAAATATGTATGTGGTCCAATGACATAATTATACATACATGGATATACAGCTGTTACATGTGGGTTTCATTTTAATGAAACAGATTAAGTTTGGCAATAAGTATTTTTCCATGCACTTCTTGTTAAATGGTGCTAATGTGTTAAAACACTGAACTGTACGTGTTCTATACTGAAGAAAGTATTCACAGTTTTTGAGATGTATCTTCAGTAGTTGGAAGTGCTAAATAAGTTGCTACCGTGCCAAATCCAACCATGGGCATCCCATATGGCCGCAGCTGTCTTC
This sequence comes from Coptotermes formosanus, assembly GCA_013340265.1. Taxonomy (NCBI): domain Eukaryota; kingdom Metazoa; phylum Arthropoda; class Insecta; order Blattodea; family Rhinotermitidae; genus Coptotermes; species Coptotermes formosanus. The sequence goes on along the minus strand of BLKM01003645.1, from coordinate 158,188 downwards.
CGTGCACCATCCCGGAAATCTGTTTCATATGCATGGCGTAACCGGTGTCTGAAAGAGGGTAATGTCATAATTTGTTACAAGTCATAACAAAAGCATACGATTTTCGTCAAAAACCCTGATGGGAAGACATCACTTGGGTAACCTAGGCACAGATGGAAAGCATATTAAAACAGAACTTAAAGAAATAGCGTGAGAATGTGGACTGAATTAATTTGGCTGGTGATAGGAGGCAGTGACAGGCTCTTATAAACACAGTCAGAAACTTTGATTCCATACAAGGTGTGCAATTTAAACATTGTCTGAGCAACACTTAGCTTATGCGTGACTCTGTTATATGTACCTAGTTATAATAAACTGTTATGAGTTTTGCCTGCTGACACTCTGATCCTGAAAGACAAAATTTACACCCTAGTTGCTCAAGAATTCCTGATATTTCATTTATACTGTTTTCAGCTTGTAATATAATGGTGTCACATTAAGTATAAGAATGATTATTTAGAGGAGGAACTTACCTATGTAATTTGTAGATGTAAAAAGTCAACGCAGTTAGATACAAAAGAAGTACTATAATCAAAGGCAAAAGGAATGTAATCACTAAAGGAGTAAGTATCCACGTCAGCCACAAAGTGAAGTCCAAGTCTATGTAATCCACTGAAAGGAATTTAAATTTCATTAAAAAGGTGAAAACAGGTTTTACATGTGTATTCCTATCACAATTATTTCCAAAATATAATATATCAACTGTATGTCATGTCACTTCCGTGAGACACCATATTGGTAGAACTGCGTAATTACATAAACTCCAACAACAACAGCTTACCAGTAGCATTTTCAACATATTTTACTAAATTGCTGATCACCACGAACATGACTGTTGCCAGACTGCAAACTAATTCACGAAAACGAGCTTCCAGTTCAGCCACATATATCGTTGAGAGCTCTTTCCGAATACACCTAACCAGTTCTACCGCAATGCGCAACGTTAACCATAATATAATACTGTTAATACCTTAAAGTCAATTAATAACAAAAAGCTGTCCTGCCAGTTTTCTAATTTACGGACGCACGCAGATTCACTTTTTTTTTTGTTGTTTATCGTATTGGTACGCTGGTGCCATTGTTACGCAGGGTAGGTATTGCACTTCAGGTTAGACTTGATCGACGAATTAAATAAATCTTGTAATTTCATAAATTGTCATACAGGTAACTAGGAACAAACACTCGTATACATTTTGATTATACTTTTGGTACAAACTAATGCTCCGAGATTCGAACTTCCCTTGTTATGTTTGAGAGGTATATTTCATGTCATGTGTTGGTCATTGAGAATGATAAATTACCGCCATGTTAGCTGTGGCCTGTGTGCAGCTGAAAGGGATAGTTGGTGTTGTGCTGCTGTGTGGATTATTTAGACTTTTGGTTGGAGTGATGTATTACAACTAAGGTTTAGAATGCAGAAATATGTACATGAAATTACAGCTTTTAGAATGGTAAAAGAATATTTAAGCCAAATTGAGCACCAATAGGTGAAAATTGAACTTTGTGTATTGTGCAACACCAACGGCCATTGAACTGGAATTCAGTCTCAGATCCAATAATGGTATTGATGAAAGAAATTGTGGGTCGCAATATTTGCAACTCATCAGTTAGGCTGTTTATGTGAAAATGGTGAAGACAAGAAGCTGCGACGTAAGTCAAGATTTGGAAGCAGCAATGCCTGTTAGAGACTCAGTGAAAGAAGAAATTATTGAGGTGAGATCTTTTCGTCTCTAAGCATTTGATTTCATTGAATCTGTTGTGTGAGCGTATGTTTGTGAACTTAAAGACCGTCATACCAAAGTCAATTTGAAAACAGTTTATTTTACTGGATGTGTGGTTACAGGATGCTGAGAGTGGGTCCAGTCAGCGGAGAACAGAAAAGGATGATTCCTACCCTCCACAGTCTGGTTCTGGCTGGGGTCGTGAGTTACGCAACCGTTTTGTGTTTAACAATAATGAGCGTGACCGGACCTCATCAGACTATACCTTACGCTCCCATTACACAGAACAAGGTAGTTTAGGTGTGACATAAAAGCATGTATACTAACATGGTATTTTACTAAATTCTGGCATTATTTGTGGGTTCAAGGGCCAAGCTATATTTATAAGATCTTTATTTTTAAAACTTCCAGGTGCACACTCACAGTGCCTGGTTCACTATTAATGCATCTTTAACATGTGATAAGTAATATTTAACCTCTTCCATCCCTCATTTATGTTGTGTGGTGACGAGGAAGTGTGTTCTGATTGTGCCAGTTTGCTGTATGCAAGTCAAACATCAACTTGCATTTGGCATTTCCCAAGTCAGTGCGGGGTACGTGACGCAAACTGGTAGCTGCAAGAAACCATATGTAACTTTTTTAAATTCTGTGTTAAGATCGTCTAGGTGAGGGCATGTTTGAAAGGTGTGTGCACTTTTACTGAATAAAATCTGCTGGATGTCACTGCCATGCTAATTGCTGTGATAACATTTTACTTGTTAGCCTTGCATGCATCTCTGTTCCTTAGAGGTGAAAGGTCTGTGCTTTTTTTTTTGTCCTACCATACAGCATGATAAATTGGCTGAAAATGGGTAGGGCATAGTTAAATGTTTGTGTTGGCATTGGGTAATGGGTTTAAAGGGGCATGAAGTTGGTCAAATCTCGTTACAGCCAAAGAAATACGTATTTTTGTTTCTTGCAGTGAACTGAGTGAATGTAAATGTGTGGAAAATATCGTATTACCACTTTGTCATCTTTGAACACATATTTGTTCACTTTTCTAATCCGAAGACATTTTAGAACGATTTTATGGTGTTTAGCAGTGGTTCTCAACATTTGTAATCCATGCCTTTAGTTTTACAATTTCTGAAACCACAACCCCATGTGTAAGAGATGTCCAGTACTTCAAATTTTCGAGGTTATAGAACAAACACATATCTTTGTAAATATTTGAAAAGATAATGCTAGTACGTAGTAGTAGGGTGGGCCACAGTGCTAGTGTAGACAGTTTTGCGGAAGAGAACAATATCATGCCCTTGCAAGGATGTGAACACTGACAGGTGCTGTGATAAAAGTTTGGTTTTGAAGGGTTTTGTGTTTCTTAGAAGGTCATGATCTATTTTTGCAAATTGTAGGGGTAACGGCTGTGACAAAGGAGCAGATTGAAAGGAGAATACAGTGGGATGTGAATATAGTACGCTGTTAGAAACAAACAGGGTATGCTTTCTGTCTTGTACTGTGTGCTCAGTTCCTCTGTTGTGAGTTCCAGTGAATTAATACCAAAACTAAGTGTTTCAGCACAGCTTATCTTGTATGTAAAACAGCAGTAGATCAGGTTCAATAATTCTCATTGTAATAAATACAAATTCTTGCGTGTTAGAGCTTAGAGCTAGTTCTCACACGTATTACAGGAACTTGAAGAGGGCAATTGTCCTTGCGCAGTGGGTTATATAGAAGACTCAAATATGTAACGAATGCTGCCATTAGCATTCTTCATGGAAGTGATGAGCCATTTAACAGTAGCCACATCATACGTACTGCATGTTAACCAGTGTAACATGCAACTTGGTAACATAACACAATCAAATGAAACTTGAATGACATGTTTTAAACCAGAAATTACTCCTTCAGGAAAAATTATCAGTTAATTCATTTGATCCTAGATTATTCCATATTCAGTACACATATATTCCAAGTTTACCAGTTTTTTTTTTATTATTATTTATGGCTGTTGCACTGCATAATGATTACCTTATGAACTAAATAGCTCCAAGGCAATTAAATGGCAGTGTATGTAGACTGATTTTGCACCATGAGACCTGCTGTGATTGCCTAGCAATTCCACAGAGGGAGCAGAATGGAGAAATTGATACAATTTGTGAAAGGACATATATATGAAAGATTTATTTGTAGTGTGTATTTTCTGCGCTTGTGGGAGGAACTGAATAAAAAATTGTTCTATAAGATTCTGTTGGCGTATCACAATCAGTACCATTTACTTCATGGACTTGTGCATCATCTCGTGTTAAAAAATAATAATAAATTAAGAAACACTACATTGTAAGGATAGGATTGACCCCTGTCCCCAAGTTACAAATATCGTCAAAATGCACTCAGCCGGATCCGATAGGCCAAGCTGCTGTTAAGCTCTGTTGCTATTGAAACTGTGCTACTATTGCTGTAGTATTATGCCATACTGTGTCTGCAGCTGTTTGCTGCTGTGCGAAGCAACACTACGCTCAGCTTTGGGCCCCACAGCAAATGCTATGGACACACTGCAGCCTAGAGGCTTATTGTTGAACCCTATGATGAAGATGGTGATGATGATTATTTTTTGTCCTTTTCCTAGTAATGGAGCACCGGTGGAATGAAATTGACAGGGGAAAACCAAAGAACTCAGGGAAAAACCTGTCCCAGTGCCACTTTGTCCACCACAAATCCCACATGGACTGACCCAGGATTGAACCCAGGCCTCGGCGGTGGGAGGCCAGCGGCTAACTGCCTGAGCCATAGCACGGCCCTTACTCTCAGCCTTTGGTTCAGAGTAGCTTTGCCTGGAGGGGGACTGATCCTTTCCCTAGAATGTAGTGTTTGATTAATCTGCTAACGTGGGATGAGTCCATGACGTAAATGACTCAAAAAAATAAGCGTTGCTTGTCCCATGAAAGTCTGTGCAGGTTGTGTTGTTAAGAAGGCAAAATGTGAGAACTGCATTAATGTCAGCAGCAGAATGTTATGTAGTCTGTCTTATCATCTGCATAGTGTAGCTAGTTTTTGAATTTGGCTAATGATGTGAATTACACCAAAAAATCCTGAGGAAACTGTTTGTAGCTTTAAGAATACTTTCTTCTCTGCATCAGTGTTCAGTGAAGCTGGCTGTGATTACTTGGATCGCTTGCGAGGGGCTGCGTTTTCTGAGTTCATGATAGGGTACCGTATTGAGATTTTGTGTCATTGTTTTAATGTCGGGCTTACATATGGGATTGCGAAATTTCTAACTGACCAATTGATTCTGTGTACTGAGAACTGTCATAATAACAACAAAATAAAAATGCAGATAATTTGAAGCTTGTTATGATTGAGGGTAAAATTTACAAAAAGAGAGTTTGGCCATTTATCCTAGGCATTAAAAGTTATCAGAGTGATAAAATCCAAACCACAGATTTTATTTCTGCATTCTGTAAGGATACATGAAGATTCTGGTCTTCTGGGATATTGCTGTGTAGCAGGCAATTTAATGTATCCCAATGTTTTGAAGGAATTCAGTGCTTTGATCTTCAAAAATTTGTAGGTCATTGTTGTGGGTCCTACCAACCCTTGAGGATGAAGGCAAAAGGTTTTTCAAAACTTTGGGACATTCTAAATTGCCTGCTACGCAGCTATCCCAGAAGACCAGCATTCTCAACAGTTGTGGAAACCTCATGTCTTATTAAGTCTACATGACTGTTTTAAATGTGCAGATGCGTCTGTAATTTGGAGAACTCTGATTTGGAATATCTATCACTGTATCTTTGCTTGCAGTGGGGTCCCGTCGTCGGCACATGCGTAGTTGTAGAGTATCTGTCTCGCTTGATGAGCGTGGCCGTGTTTATGAAGAAGATGAGATGATGGAAGATTCAGATGATATTGGAATGTTTGAAGAGGCTGATGATGATGACGATGATGATATCTTTACTCCTGCCAAAAGAAGGGAGAGGTTTGTTGCAATTGCTCAAATCCATCCCCAATAGTGAACTGATAAAACCTGAGAAGTAAGTTTTGCGAAGCCTGCCATGATTCAACTTGGCAGTTACTGGGAAGCAGATTTTGAATACATATACGTGTTAAGGTGTGTTTACAGTGGAAATGCTTTGTACTGGTCGTGTGTTGTGTGAGGAGGTTCCTCACAGCTGGACAACTGAGGAATTCAATTTACAGCCGGGGTAAGAGATATTTGGTCCTCCAATGTGTCCAGATCAGCTGTGGGGCACATACAGCCTTCTGTTTAGTAGTCTGTGTGGGCTCTTTCCCTGTTGGAGAAGCAGTCTGGGCAGGGAGTTGACCATTCACCTCTGTCTAGTGCCAAGCTGAAGAATGAGTAGAGCTGCAGCTCCATTTCATATACCTCTATGGCATGGTCAGGGATAACTTCCCCTTTGTCATACTATATACATTGCGTGGACATAAAAGTTGAGACATAATGATTGTAGGATGTGGGTGGAGCAAGTCTGAGGATGCAAAACAGACAAATAAGTGCAGTTTGCAAGTAAATGATTCATTGAATTCTTATATGTAGAAAATATATAGGTTGTACGATTCATTTATACTATAAATGAAACCTTCAAACGAATTATGAACCACTTTTGGACATTATGAATTTGTCAGCCAAGTAAAAAGGAGTGTTTAGTATGTGTTTGTATGTGTTTGCAGGTACCTTAAAATATTCCATTTTATTTGTCATACTTTTTGCATTCAGATCGGTATCTGGTTTTTTGTGTGTTTCAGTCTGTTTAGAGGCAGGACTCTCTTAATTTTGTTATGTTTGACTGCCCCATTCATTCTAAGAATTGTGTGTGACAACTTGTGGTTCTCCAGTGATGTTATATCTATCCTTGCTCGCGCATCCCTTTAGGGGAATTTATGACGAAAACTGTGGCAATCTTGCTTGAGCCTGAGGCCTAACAAGATACTGAGGAGAACCCGAAATCTTATAAAGATGATCACTGCTGGAAGAGGTCATTTCTGAGCTCACACATACAACACAGTTGTTTAACCTTTTAACTTTTATACAGAATAATGTTCTTCCCTAGTTGAGATATGAATGCTTTATTTTAAATAATGATATAAAGAAGTGCGCTACAACCTTTTTCTATATAAGCAAGACAATGTGAGTACCATTAAAGCTTAGTATAAGTTATACCTGTGTAACCTGCTAAGTGACGGTACTAGTTTGGAGACATCTTCGGTGGTAGATGTGGGCTTGTGGATGCGGAGCATTGGTTGGAATCTTGCAAGGATTATTGTATCAGCGAGTTACCTTAAAGGTCTTATTACTGAAGTTTCTGAAACAAACTGTCTTTGTTCCAGCAGAGTTCGGAGACAGTCATCTCGGCGGCGGAATTTGAGGGCGTCTCTGTCACTCCGACAAAAGACAAGCTCAGCAGCTGATTCGTCACGAAACCACCACATCAATCTTACTGGAACTGGAAACAAACCAATGAGAACACGTGCTTTGGAAGTAGAGGTAGAGGAGGAGGAGGAAGAGGAAGAAGAAGAAGAAATGGAAAATGAGGGAATGAATGGTCATGCTAGCAGCTCAGAGAAACGTGGTGTGGATGATAACCAAGAGGGGGAAGGAGAAGGTATGATTGCTTCATGTTGTTAGCAGGTATTTTATTACAGTTATGTGAGTATTTACATTTGAATGTATACTAACAGTATAGCGATGTTGCATTTGTATTAATTGCAGTAACCATTAGAAATGCAGTCTGTGCCATGCAGGGCTGTGGAGTCGGTACACAAAACCTTAGACTCTTCAATCTTTAAAACCTCACTCTGACTCCAGCTCCGACTTTGACTCTGACTCCTTCATAAAAGCTCAATATGTATTAATAATGGTGAACCTATAAGACATTTCATCACCACCAGGTAAATCATCAGGCTACTTTTTAGACTTATAACCTATATTTAAGTATAAGTCTAATGGTTACTGTAGCTGTCAGGACTGTGGATTTGGAGTATCTAGTTAAGGTTTTAGAGTGAGGTCGGAGTCGGTACATTTTTACCGACTCTGACTCCGACTCCACCTAAAATTCCTTCCGACTCCAACTCTGACTCCTTAGCCCGGGTGCCATGGTATATGGGTTAAAATGCCGTAGGTTATTTATTACTTATTTGTGAGTCCGAATTCAGAGGTTGGTTTAGATGGTGGCAGTATTACACATTTCAGGTGATTTTCTTCTGGTTATTGATGCTATATAAGAAAATATATTTGTGCCACTGTGTTGTAGGAATATGCTGCCTCCATCTTCAGGGTGATGGAATTACTTCGAATAGGACGCTGGGGTGATTAGGGAGGAGGAAGTGGGTTTGACTGTGTTGGTAGGTTGCAAAAATATGGCCAGTCAGGACAATAAAAAAGGGGGAGGGGATGGATATTGTTTTGGGCCAACAGAAAATGTGAGACGTTTACGAGCCCAGTAGGATGATAAACTGTCCCTTTAATATCCACACACAGTGAGAAATGTGAATGAGTACTGTGTGACAATACGTATGTATGGTCTTTCTTCAGGTTCTGATGGCTGGTAAAGGGACAGTGATGGGTCTTATATATCAGCGCTTGCTAAAGTGGTGACTATGCTGTCCTTGGGGAGAATGCCTTCTGCTTTCATATGTTCAGGACAGGATGAGAGGCTTTCACAGCCTGCTTCATGATGAACCTGTCATCCTGGTTCATGATGAGGAATCAGGTCTTCTGGGTTGTTAAGCTGAATGGCAAGGTTACTGCCTTCCAATGTTTTGAAGCAAGGCTGTGGAGTTAGAGTCAGAGTTGGAAGGGATTTTGGGTGGAGTCGGAGTTGGTAAAAATGTACTGACTCTGACTCGGACCTCGATTTAAAATCATAAATAAATACTAGTTACAATAACCATTAGACTTATGTATAGGTTATAAATCTAAAAAGTAGCCTGTTGATTCACGTGGTGGTGATGACATGTCTTATGATACCATTTACCATTTTAGTAGGTTTACCATTATTAATACATATTGAGCTTTTATGAGGGAGTCAGAGACTTCAAAATTGGGGAGTTGGAGTTGGAGGTTTTGTGTACTGACTGTACAGCCCTGTTTTGAAGGAACATATCACTTTCATGTGCAAGGGTCGGGTCTTTAAGAGTAGTCTATAATAATATACAGACATGTATAATAATCATATTCCTTCAGAATGTTGGGAACCAATAATGCTGCAACCAAATGCAGCAAAGCAGAAGGTCTGAATCTGGAACATCTATACCCAAAATGTTATCTGTTGTTTGTGTTTGAGTGCAGTTCAATTTTTGTCGCTTCTGTTTTGAACCAGCCCTTGCCATGAGGTTGTGGAATTGAGCAGTAAAAGTTTAGAGTGAAGAAAGAACTGTTTGAAATAGCTCGTGTATGGTATTTCTTGTGCGTATGGTATTTTTGGACAAACTTGAGTACAGTTTCCTCCATTCAGTGACTTTTTTTATCCTGCAGTTGAATGTGTCCTGTTGTAGCTGGAATTTAGGAATTCCACAGATCTGTGTGCTGGTGTGACTGTTCAAGGATTTTGTTATAAGTTGAGTGTCAATCCACAAGGTGTGATGATTTCTGTTTAGTGTGAGGAAAAATACATACTTCGGAAGAAATCTTGGAAGTTAAAGTACTTTGTCCCATTTGTGTGATTGCAGCACATCTATGGTAAGGTTTCTAGCTCTGAACAGTGGTAACACAAATGGGACTTTCGGATGAAACAACGCAAAACGTCTTCTGTACAGTACCGAAAGTGTAAATGATTCTTCTTCTTGTCATTGGTTAATTATGAGCACATTATGCTAGCAGCTTTGACTGTCTATAACAAGCCAATTTCTTAAGGACACTTCCATTGTGTTAATTTGAATGCAGTGCTTCAGTATAAAAATACATATGAATTGAGATTATTTTTAGTACATGTCTGATTGTAACTTCTGCAGTTTTAGGATTCGATTGATGTCATTTTGATTTTTATGGTCCTAGTTTATCTCTTTTGTTTTACAGTTTCATTAGTGAATTCTTTCATAAGTTATTGTATATAGGAGCCGTAGATGGGGATATCGCTCACAAGAACATTTTAAATAGAACAGTTGTTTTGAAAAGACCACACTCTTACGTTGTCAGGTGTGCGTCGTAGCACACGTCAGCGGAAGCTAATTTATGACAACTTCAACACAAGCTGGATCCTAGGCACCCAAACACTGCGTGGCTACCCAATGTTCCTCTCGGACAAGGAGCCTGTACGGACGCGAGGCCAGAAGGGGCTTCGCCAGGAAGAGGTGGAACCAGTGGAGCCTGGTGAAGAACAGGATGATGTGAAAGAAGTTCACAAGAAGCGACGCACACTGTCAGAACTGGAACCTGCTGTCATTGATGATGTAAGTGTGAGTCATCTGTGTTACTTAATTAATTGCCATCAGTACTTGTGTTTATTTTTTATGCAGGGAGGCGTGGTGAGAATTGCTGCCACTCTGACCCCGTATTTGAATGGTTGTGTCTAGGGGATTGCGTTGAGAAGGGATGCTGCTATAAACCTTTATTTCAGCGGGTTTAAGTGCTGCCACTCTGACCCATTACGTCGATGATTATGTCTGTTTAGGGTATTGTGTGGCAATGTGATGCCGCCATAACCCATTGTTTGGGGCAGGGTTTCTCAGTTGGGGTTCTGTGGAAGCATAAGGTTCCGCAAGAGGTCGCTAGGGATTCTGCGAAAGAATTGAGTATTTTTGCAGCAAAAAACAAGCACATGTTTCACATTAAATAGGCAAATGTGATTCTTTATTTTTAGTTTCAAAAATAACACTTTTTATCCATATCTAGGCCTATGAAAGAGATCAAGAAACCAACACATGTGTATAATAATTTTGTAACTGCTAGGCCTATATTTAAGCCTGATTATGCCACTCAGTAAGAAAGTCTTGTATAAAATTGTGTCTTAGGATATATTTTTATTCATATTGCTTATGGGCTTTAGTAGCTTTACTATTTAACACTGTCAATAAACTTTCATGTTGTAAATAGCATTAATTAAAATTAATTTACAACCTTTATATAAATTAAATATACAGACCCTACCTTTAGAAAAATTAAATCCCATTTTGGCTCTAGCCAGTTATTTAGCAGAAGTTTATTAGGTTTGCCGTATGAGTTTTTAAAATTGTGAAAGGGAAAGAAAGGTTCATTTCAAGAAAGGTTGGATAAACAGTCATTTTCAGTTTTAAAAGAAAAAAAGTACTCTTGCGCATATCATAACTCACCAGCATCTTGCAGAGTAGAAATTTGTGATAAGGTTTTTAGGCCCACTTGGATAAGGTCAAAAAATCAAGAAGGAAATTAAAAAGAAAAGGAGTTTTCTGTACTTACACTACTGACTTGCATTGGAGTTGATATACTTTGTGTAGAGTGGGAACCATACAAAATGATTAGGCTAATAAGTTGGCCAAAATAAACAGATCAACAGAAAAAATCATTCTCTACTCAAAAGAGCATTGACATTGCTGTTGGATTATTGTATTTACAACTAACGCTAACACACTAACGTACCGTCACGTGTAGATATAATAATTTTTATGCGGGTCTTCCCTGAGACCTGAAAATTATTTCAAGGGTTCTTCCAGGTAAAAAGTTTGAGAAAGGCTGATTTAGGGGGTGTGTGGAGAAGTGATGCTACTCTAACCCATTATTTAGGGAATTATGGACCATACGCGTCAAAAAGCAAGGGGGTCATGTTTGCTTGTAAGATCACTACCCTTGTTGTAGTAAATGTTAGGCATACATTGTAGATAATTATTGGCTCACCTTTATTATAGCTTGGTTGATCCAGTTTTTATGTGGCTTTGATGGGTAAAGTGTTTTAATTTGTGTGTGTGTGTTGGTGTGCGTGTATGCGCATGCACTTGTGTGGGGGCTGTTGTATTTTAAATGTGCAGAAATAGTTTCTGATACAGATAGTGCCCTGTAAAATGTCGTATTGTAACTACAGGGATATGAGGATATGTACTCGAGAGTAAAGCGGCCTCGTCGACCAGTTCAAGGAATGATGTATCCCCCACAGAAGAATAAGCCACATCAGACAAAGCTCACAGGTGATTATCAGATGTGTAAAATGTATCTAAGAAATGTAGTTAAAGTTATGACTTGGTCTGAACTGGCGCAGGGTAGGGTCAACTGGCAAGCTTTGTTGTAACATGGGCCTGGACGTCTTTATTCCATAAAAGGCAGGCAAAGAGACATTTACTATAGCTGGATTATTCTTGAGAAGGAAACACATTATCAGTCTTTGTGAATGCTGACATAATAATAATAATAATAATAATAATAATAATAATAATAATAATAATAATAATAATAATAATAATAATAATAATAATAATAAATTCAGATAATAATAATTTATTGGTTGTTTTTGTTGTTGTTATTATTGTTGTTGTTGTTGTTGTTGTTGTTGTTGTTGTTGTTATTCTGAAGTCGCAGCAGTTTAGCTGATCTTCAAAGGTTCTTGACCATGCACTTCTTAACCACCGCCACCACCACCACCACCACCACCACCACCACCACCACCACCACCACCACCACCACCACCACCACCATTCGGACGGTGCTTGGTTTGGTCCCGAACCAGATCTGAGGACTGATTTTCCCACATTCCTGTCAAAGCCATACACTGCGTTGATTTATCAGTCACTGGAGTAGTGCAGAGCCCTTGTGAAATGAGGGATTAATGAAATATGGCCCAAGTGCTTTGATGTCAGATGTATGTTCCTGTGCCTTGCTGTATCTCTAATGTAGTTAAATGACTTCCACTATCACAAGAAGAGCCAAAATGCTTCCAAATATTACAGTATTAGACTGTTTCTGCTGTTGTACAGAGCAGCTTGTTTTTCGTGATTTACTCAGTTTAAATTCTTTGTCCTGATGGAGATCAAATTTTTACACAGATGGCAGTGAAGAAGAGCGTACTGAAACACAGAGCAGTGGCAGCTCAACAGATGATGAGAGTGGTGCAGATGTTCCCACTGGCAAGTACCATCTACGAAAAACAAAACCAACAGTTGACAGGTTCCAAGCTAATGTTGGTAAGTATTCTTTGTACTTCTCTAATTATATGTATAACATGGTCTATAGAAGCCCAAGAATGAAAACTAATAACCATTTAGCCAGAAGACTTGAAATAGACAAACACCCAGACAGATTTAACTGTGATGGATACATGCTGAGCAAAGTCTGGCTACGCCATATTCCTTGAATCATTTGTCTTGATGATGTGGCCACTTCCCATTGGATACCATCTCATTTCACTCCCCACCCCCACTGCAAGATCTGTGTATCACTCCACTTCCTCCTGCCACCATCTTATTCAGCTTGAAGGTGCTGAAACACTGGAATGATTTGAGCTTACAATGGAGCTAAACTTCAAAAACTGAAATTTATCACATTAGCCGCAGACCGTGAAAACCGAAGGATAACAATAGTTTGAAGGAAACTTTATCTTGTGTTTATGTCGTGTATATTGAATGTTTGCTGGGTAGAATTGTACATAGTGTCCTAATTGAGTGTGTATGTTACAGATCCTCCACGCCGTTCCTCGCGCATTCTACGTTCAGTATTGTGTGGTTCTGTCAGGCGTCACCGGCACCGTGGTCCAACACGGGATGCCAGCTCGTCTAGTACTAGTGACGAAGAAAGGTTTGATAGGAAGAAGAATAAGGGACATACAAAGACTCGTAACAGGTCCGTTTTTTTCCGCTCATTTCAAGTGTCTTAACCAGTAATTTTTTAACTTGTGTAAGTGTAGTGTTCTTGTTTCTTTGGTCAAAAATGGGGGAGAGAATTTTATTAATTTTGAGTACAGCAGAACTTAAGAAATAAGTAACGTTTATTCAAACATCAGAGAAGCTCAGATATAAGACAGCCTATCTTATCAGTGGAAAATTTGGAGATAAAATAATTTTATGAGTTGCGATAAATTTATAGGAATGGTTTGCCAGAACCAGTGTAACTGTATTTATCCCCAGCTCTGCAAAATACCTCATTTTATGTCCACAAATGCTTAAATCATGTTGCTTTACAAGTATGGCACAAAGAAGGAAGCCACTGGGCTTATTTATCTGGTCTCAGACGAACTTAACATTAACAGTGAAAATTCACAATAAGTGTTAGCTGAAAATTTACATGTAGTAGACATGGAAAGTAGATGCAATATTCAAAGATATGTGGTTGATTTTGGGTTTAAAAAACAGTGACATAAGATTGTGCATTTTATCAGATTAATCATTCATTAAAGAATTCATTCTTTTGGGACAATAATACAATTGTTTACTGCATCTGTACATCAGATGGTTCACTGGAAAGCATGACACTGACAAAACCTTCTCAATCTCAGGTGCCTGCCATTGAACTTCAATGCAACTACTATTCCAGGGTCAAGTAATCATGCATGTGGTCCTGGTGATGATAAACAGATTGTATCTACATTAGCTGATGTGGACCCTATGTCACTTGACCGCAGTATCCGGTTTTGTCATGTGGGTGGTCTTGAAAGCCACATTCGTTGCCTTAAGGAAATGGTCGTGTTTCCAATGCTGTACAGAGAAGTGTTCGAAAAGTTCCATATTCAGCCTCCCAAAGGAGTTCTCTTCCATGGGCCTCCGGGTAAGATAACTTAATGTAATCATGTGAAAAGACAGTAACTGTAGGTATATTTTGGACTGGCACTGGAGTCAGTTCATTCTAGTCTCCAGAACAACAGAAAACTTTTTTTAGGTGTAGAAGTGAATTACGTGGCTTGATTTCTCACGTAGGCACCGGTAAAACGCTAATTGCTCGAGCTCTGGCAAATGAATGCAGTCAAGGGGATCGTAAGGTATCCTTTTTCATGCGGAAAGGTGCTGACTGCCTGAGCAAATGGGTTGGAGAGTCTGAACGCCAGCTGAGATTGTTATTTGAGCAGGTACAGTATCATAATTTTAATAGTGTGTGGTTTATTATAGTGTTAATTTGTATGTAAATTTGTGTATGCTAATAAGTATCAAATGTAATAATATAAAAACCACAAAGTAAGTCAAAGATGGCTACTATATTGTACACAAGGTCAGAATTGCTATGTGTTTCAGCTGAAAGGCCATCTTCGGGCAAAGTCAGTATAAAATTGATCAAGGAAATAAGAATAAAATTGAGAGAGGCCTCTCTCTTACATAAGGGAAAGTTATGCACTTTTATTGGAGTATCCCAGTATGTCTTTGAGTAATTGCATACTAACAAGCATTACATTAAAAACTTAAAATACTAACAACTGTAAAATCTTTTTGATTAATCGGTACTGGGTTGTTTGTTAGTCTTAGTCTCAGTTTTGTGGTGTTTGTATTTTATTGTGTTGTATAACAAAATGGGATGTTCTCTCTCCAAAGATCAACTATAACAGTTTTAAGGGTTCTTTTTCCCATGATCTTAGATTTAAAAATCAGTGTTCTTTGTATGCAATTTCAGCATCACCCATTATTTTCACTAGTATTTTAAACATTCTGGATCCTTCTCTTGATCATGCCATTTGGTTCTATAGTGTGATGGCAGATACGTCAGACACTCCTTAGCATGATCTGACTGTAGTGTTTTAATTGTCACCAGATTGTCATTGCTTTTATTTGGGAGTAATAATAGTTTGCATTAACAGGCTTACCAGAAGCGTCCGTCAATAATTTTCTTTGATGAAATTGATGGTTTGGCTCCTGTGAGGTCATCAAAACAAGACCAGATTCATGCAAGTATTGTCTCTACTCTTCTCGCGCTAATGGATGGGCTTGACAATAGGGGAGAGATAATTGTTATTGGGGCAACAAATCGGATTGATGCCATAGATCCAGCATTGCGGCGCCCCGGTCGTTTTGATCGTGAATTATACTTCCCGCTTCCTGCCAGGAAGGTAAGCAGACAGCCTTCTGTAATACATTTTCATAAAGTTGGTGTTATTTCAATAACCATACAGTGCCATGTACTGATACGTTGTGATTAACATTCAAATTTATGGTATAAATATTGGACTAAATACATTGCTTGAAAACAAAAATGACAAGTTCATAAGTATTCTCACACTAATAAACTACATTTTAAGAAGTTAAGAAATTCTAGGCCATGGGCTTTTGTGGCTGAGATTCAGTGCATTGATTCAACTTTCAGGTTTGTGTCACATAGAGGAATGAAGATTTGTGTGACATGTTGGCAAACATGATACATGTTCTTTTCAGTGTGCATGACTCTGATGATTATCTGGGCTCTCTTACATAAGTCTTTGAGGCACTCCGCTACAAGCTGGAAGGTCGCAGGTTTGATTCCAGATGGGGCCATTGGGAATTTTCGTTGACTTAAATCTTCTGTCTGCACTGTGGTCCTGCGGTCAACTCAGCTTCACTGTGGCCCTGGGTTCAACTCAGCCTCTAACAGAAATGAATACCAGGGGTATCTCCTGAGGGGTAATTGTGGCTGGTGCATAGGGCTGACAATCTTGCCACCTTAATATGCTGACTGTCCGGAAATTCTGGGAGCCTGAACCTCCTGGAGCCCTAAGGCCCTGTCCAGGCCTGTACTGGGGATTGCTGTAACTTTACATTTACTTTTAGCTTTATCTTAAAAAATCCTGACCATGGTCTGGGTGTGGGTGCTGATGGCTTAATGGGGCAGGGGAGGACTGCAGTGCCAACCAGTTGAGCTTTCATATGGTTATCAAAATAGGCAGTGAAAAGATTTTTTCTAGAGACTTGAGGGTGTCATGACAAGAGATGAAGACAAGATTTGACACAGTAGAGGGAAATCTTCTTTCCTCCACATAGCCTACTGCTCAAAGACGATATAGCACATCAAATTAAGGTTAACTATCATTGTAGATTTTATAATAAACCACAGTCACCAAGAAATGTGATTTTTAAGCTGTATTATGTGGTCTTATTTAATTTCCTCCATGTGTTTTTGCAGTTGCTGTTTTTATTTGGCATGGAAAAAGACGTTATATTTTTAGAACATATATTTCAGCCGTGTTAAATAATTCCTGCATGTTGAAAATGAAAATAATGAGCCGCTGAGCAGGTTGGTGTTGCAGTACTGCTCTAGGTGGGTATTCAGCAGGTGTTTGGTTCCAACCTCAGGTGCGATACTGGCTGTCCTGACTGTGGTTTGTCATGGTTATCCTCAGCCCCACCAATCAAATGTTGGAGTAGTACCTTGGTTAAACCTTGACCACTGTTTATTTTATGTTTTTAACATTATACTTGTATTGTATTCAGTGAATAGGATTGTCCTTTCTTTTGTGCAGGAACGTCAAGAGATCTTACGAATTCATGTAAGTCAGTGGGAACAGCCTCCGAGCCCTGGTTTATTGAGTCACCTAGCAGAACAGGCAGTTGGGTATTGTGGCTCAGATCTTAGAGCGCTGTGCTCAGAAGCTGTGATTCAAGGCCTCCGGAGAAGATATCCTCAGATTTATAAGTCCTCTCAGAAGTTGTTGCTGGATCCGAATGCTGTCATGGTGAGCAATATCTTGGGACATACGGTTAAGATAGATTTCAGGCTTCCGCCCTGATGTTGAGGAGATTGGTGCACTTCTGGAATATTACGTGGCATCATGTGATGTTTACTTACATTTTGGGATAAGGTATGGGTCCCATTTGCAAGTGTCAAGAGTCTGAGAAGAGACTCTTGACCTTTGAAGATGGGACCAGTATGTTGTCCCAAAACGTCAGTAAACAAATGCCACGCAACACTGCATAATATCTCAGAAGAGTGTAGATCTCCATTTGGTTAAGATGTTGATGAACTGTTAACTTACTGTCTAACCATTTTATTTGTTTTTGCCAGGTTGAACGGGTGGATTTTATCCGAGCTAAGTGTCAAATAGTGCCTGCGTCACATCGAGTTACACCTGGTGCAGGCCGCAAGTTGTCGAGTTTTATTGTACCCTTGCTGAAGAAACCATTTGATTATTCAATTAATTCATTGAAGGAATCGTTTCCACAAGGCATATCACGTTCAGTTGCCAGGTAACTTCGTGTTTATGTTCTTAAACTCACTGTTAAGTATCACACTAGTGAAATGTCCTTTTAATGCCATGTAGAAAAGCTGTTTATGATTTCATCATTATGTTACTTCTTGTATCTGAATGCTTATTTTCCACATTGTAATGTACAGTTTGCAGTTTTGAATCATGGATGATTATTTTCTGTGACTTTATTTGTTGTATTATTTATCCTGTGATTCTGTCTTGACTTCTTACAATGCAAAGTAGAATACTTTGTTTTAGAGTACAGGCAGTCCGTGACTTCTGGGTAACCTGTGCTTTCGTATATTATAAATTCTCACCCCAACCTGTCTTTCGTATGCTGAATTTGGACTTGCATACACAGTTGACGAGCAAACATCTCAAGCTATCGCACAGTGGTGCTGTCTGTGAACGAAGACAAAACTAAAGTTTCTGCATGGTCTCAGCAACATTATTGTCTCTGTTGAACTACTTCATGATGCTGGCGATATGTATTTTGCATGCAGAGTGATAACAGCCATTGTACTGTGGAGTAAACGTATGAAAATGTTTTTAAATGTTGTTAAGGTTACCAGTGGCTTACAGAGTGTTTCATTGAGCATCTCCTACATAGCCATCTGAAATGTGGAGGATATTAGCTCATGTGATGGTGGGAACGTTACCACTTACCTTTGGTTGAATTCATGTATGAATATATTGTAATTGTTGGTACAACTATGTTGTTTGTTGCCCATAAATAGGGATTTTTGTGTACTTCTAAGCAATGGGAACGGAACCCCCCTTATAAGTCTCTTGCTCAACATTAATACCTGTTTTCAGGAGCAAATTAGGTACGCGAGTCGGGGACTGCCCAAGTGTATGCAGTAGAGAATGATAGTAAATGTCTGAATAGATGACATGATACGAATATCGTTTGTAAACTGTAATGATTTTGATGATGAATATTTCTGTCAGTCTCGTTTGGTATGAGTACTTGTGATTGATGCTGAATGTGTTCGGTTTTCCTATTTGAATGCCCAGTTCCGTGAAATTTCACTGAATGTTATATTTAGAGTTCACATGAAGACTTACATTGTTCTTTTTTGTATTGATCTTGGTTTAGTATTAACTGGTTTTGCCCAGTAAAAAGAACATATTCAACACATCTGAATTCATGGTTTTAGTATATAAGCATGGTCTTCTGCTGCAAGGTATGTAGACATCGTATGTCCAATAAATTGAGTATGGCCGACAGCAATGTACAGGGTCTTTCTTCCATCGCCACACCCAGGATGACTCCCTTATGTAACATAGATCATGGTGTGTATAGTATACTGTCAAAGAATTTGATTTGTAACAAGCACAGTTCCATTATGTGAAATGAACTGACTGAATTTGCACTTGTGTTTTATAGTAACTCCAAAATATTAGGAACCTCTCGAACAATTCATAGACCACGTCTCCTTTTGGTTGGTTCAAGTCCCAGACAGGGTCAGACTTCGCATCTTGGACCATCTCTTCTGCACCACATGGAACATGTGGCTGTTCACACTCTCGATCTCTCATCTCTGTTTGAGGTGTCGGGGCGAACTCCAGAAGAAGCATGTATTCAGGTGAGAGGAGTGTGTAGGATTTTATGCTGCCTGTTGACAACATACAAAATGTTTAAGAGTAACTTCACGTGAATGTGTAGATCAGGGATTTTCTTTGCCTCATTTGCTTTTTCTCATGGAATCAGAGATGGCCATGAAAATTTTGCCATGAGACAGTTTTGGTTTAATGCTGTAAATGAGTGGATTCGTATCGTATTTATAGTGAAAGTTTCACTGTAATTTTCTGTATCAAGTGGTACAAAACACATTTTCATTGATAATGTGGTGGTGTGCGGAACTTACCTTCACTTCCTCACGTGTGTTGGTTTCTTACCCTTCTTTTTGATTGTTTATTGTATAATTTCTCAGATATTTCAAGAGGCTCGGCGCAATTTGCCATCCATTATATATGTTCCTGCGATTGCCCAGTGGTGGAACTTGGTTCCTGAGACCCTGCATGCAGTATTTTTGTCACATCTTTGCAAGCTGGATCCAAGTGCTCCCATCTTGCTAATTGCTACAGCTGACATTCCATATCACAATTTACCTCAGGAAGTAAGTTGTTTTTTCAGGTTTTTGCAGCCGTGTAGATTCCATTTTTCTGGGATATAGTGCCATGTCAGTGGGTAACTGGATCCTTATACTCAGTTGTCAAAATATTATGGACATTCTGAGGACACTGCATGGCATTTTATGTCATAGTCTGTTGACCCTGTGACATAGTGTCATATCCCAGCAGAATGGAATTCTTAGATGGAATATTTTGTTATCACATTTTTTAATTTCATTATATTAATATGGTTGTATTGGCTCTTCAAGTAAATTTATTTACCATGTGTGTACTGATTTTGTTCACCTGGGTTCCGGAGATTGTTCATTATTCATTGTCATGTAAGTAGCATTTTAGTAAATCATAACACTCATTTTTGGTCATGTAAGTCCGCATCATTAAGATTAGCATTTTTCTCTTCACCCGTTATTTGGAAAGCAGAAAAATTGTTATGTTAAATTGGTACAGAGTATACTTGTTGTCATTCAGGTTCGCTCACTATTTAGTGAGTACCGGGGTGAGGTGTTGGTTATGCAAGATCCACCTGCAGCTGATAGAGAGTCATTTTTCAAGCCATTGTTCCTAACTGAAGCCCTTCGTCCTCCAAAGAAGCCTCGAAAAACGTGTAAGTTAAATTATTTAGTTTATGCTGATAGAAGGTGGTGCAGTAATATGTAGCAGACCCTGCCCATTTTGCATGTTTGCACATTATGGTGAAGGTCTGTCACCCATTTGTGGTTGTGCATACGTAGGCACATGGGGTAATACACAGGAGGCTGCATGTATCCATGTATCTCACCTACTAGCTTCCTAGATATCATGTGATGTGTAATGTGTTTCAGCCATATGTCTCACAATTTTTACAACTGATTCTTAACCATTGTGCTTTAATTATGCCTGGAAAGTGCTGATGAATGGCCTAAGAATGAAAAGGAAAGTGATGTTGCTGTTGTAGAACGTGGAGGCATTTGGTAATTTGGATGGGAAAATGAACATGGCTGCAGTTGGACATGATTATTGTGTAAATGAATCAACAGTTTGTTTCATGAAGAAAAATGAAGACAAAGGGCCGCAGTGGCGCAGTTGGTTGAGGCACTACGCTACAAACTGGAAGGTCACGGGTTCGATTCCCATTGGTGTCAGAGGAATTTTTCATTGGCATAATCTTTCCGGTCGCACTATGGCCCTGGAGTCAACTCAGCCTCTAACCGAAATGAGTACCAGGAATATTTCCTGGGGGGTAAATGCGGCCAGTGCATAGGGCTGACAACCTTACCGGCTTCGTGTGCTGATTCTCTAGAAATCTGGGAGCCTCAACCTCCTGGAACCCTTAGGGCCTGTCCAGGCCCGTATAGGGATAGCTCTACCTTTTTTTAAGCCAGTGAAAGTGTTGCTGCCAGTGCTGCATCAAGCATGAACATTCCCTATGTAAGTTGTTGGGATCTGTCCCTTGAAAAGAAGAAGATGAAGAGTACCTTGTTTGTGTGGCTGGAAGATGGAGCTGGAGGGTGTCATGGCACCTTACAAGGAGGTGTACAAAGACATGCAAAAGAAGGCAAAGCAAGTAAAGTTCACCTCTTTCCTCACTAAGTGATTGTGTCCCCTCTGTCATGCACTATAGGTTGTTCAATCACCATGACAGCTTACAGTGAGGAACACCAACAACATTCCAATAAATACCAACACAAATGGTTTTTGTTTAGTGATAGTTAGTTTACATATTGTAACATTCTATATGTCTTTGGTTTCCCTGATCCAGTTTGTCCTGTAAGGTCATAATTTGATACATTATGGTGGGAATTTTCAAGAATATGACCCCTCTGAATGGCAAGGGTTTGTTATAATGAAATAAAATGTGACAATCATGTAACTACCTTTTAACCCTTTGTCCCATTTTAAACATTAAAGAAAGGACCCTTTTAATTTTAGTGCACTCTATTACATTAAGAGGAGCCAAAGTTGAATGTCTTGGTTACATACATTCCTGTACTATTGTTTGTTGTACTTTTTATGTCAAGTGACTTTTGATGACATGGGAGAAATGCCCGAATCTTGTTGATTAAAGTGCCTTTAATTGCTATAAATTGCTTTATGTTCCACATAGTGAAGGTATTTCTTTCCAGTTATGTTGTATTATATAGATTTACAAACTCCTGAATACTTGATAATTCAAATCATCTGCAATGTTACCTCATGTCCATGACTGCTAGACCCTGGAGAAAGGGACAATGCAGTCCTCCAGAATATTGGTAACTGCTTATCAGTCAAGACAGTAACATATAAATCTCCAGCAACGCCACTTCAAGAAACAGATATCTTGCGTGGTGAATGTTTGTCACGTTTCCTTTCTATGGATGTTAACTGCTTGAAAGGTTTAAAGTAAAGGACTGTGTTTATTGGTTTTACAGCCAAGCAGCTTGAAGAGCTCCCTTTAGCACCTCCTCCTGAACCGGTGAAACTGACTGAAGAAGAACTAAAAGCTTTGTACGAGAAAGAAGAAGCTACTCTTAGAGAGTTGCGAATATTTTTACGTGAGATCTGTGCAAAGCTTGCACGTAATCGTCAGTAAGTATCACCGTTAGTTTGGTTGTCCTATCCTGTAAGTTGCACAACGCATGCTGTTCGTGCTGCTGTCTTTGTTTGCCTGTAACGCAAGGTTGGTGTATTAGATATCAGGCTTTCGCCAGGACGCTGAAGATCTGAGTGGTGGTGTAGGTGATGGGTGCATTTAAGCAACACTGTTGGAGTTCTGTGGTTTTTGCAGCAGGGTGGCTGAGGATTCTATTCTGCATTGGGTCCTGATGTTTTGAGGGAACATAGTGCCTCCATCGTCAAAGGTCAATATATCTAAGAAGCAGTTCTAGGATTGTTGGTTGTTGAAGATGGGGGCACTATGGTCCCTCTAAAATCCATTAACGCAATGTCATATCCCGTAAGAATGGACTCCTCAATATTATTGGAATTAAAATGATAAAGTTTTTACTTAAAAAGAGGTACTTCTCTGTCACTGGGATACAGCACGTGGGTAGGATCTTCATACAGAACTAATTTTTTGATATTTCACTAGGCTGGCTAGAAGATTAGAGAAAGTGGGTACCATTCTGAGAAGTTAATTACAAATGTAGCATATCTGTGCCAGAGATAATTTAGAAGAACGTATGTAGTAGGTTTTCATAAATGTTGGCTGCTATGTTTAATGTTTCCAGTTATTTCAGACTTGGCATTATAATGGCATAAAATGTGCTGTTTTATGTTTGTGCGTGTGAAGTAGCACTGTACTTCTCAAACTTTGTAGTCATATTCACTGTAATTATTGGTCGATATGTTTGGCTTTTGGGGTTTGGCTCCGTTGCATGATAAGGCTCTTTAAACATACCGGTTTCAGTGCACTCACCACCATCGGGGGAAGGTGGCAAAATTGCTAAGGCTGATATGGTACAGAAGACACATGCATCGTAATTCTAAGGACAAGAATATTTCTTGTGTGTTCAAGGTTCTTCATGTTCACGAAGCCAGTGGATGTCCAAGAAGTGCCAGATTATTTGTCCATTATAAAACAGCCAATGGACCTAGAAACAATGATGACAAAAATAGACCTCCATCGATACGTCTGTGCTCAGGACTTCCTCGACGATGTTGACTTACTTTGTCGCAACGCACTGGAATACAATCCAGACAGGTATGTCCACGTGACTTACAAATTGAATATGAAAGCAGTTGAGGTAAGGACAGCTTTTTTGCCGTAACATGGGTATGGGCCACAAGTTGTAATATAACAGAATTAAACCAACAAATGCACAATATTTAGTTTTATTTCACTTTGTTTTTATTTCAACCCCCCTCCGCCCATTTTGTGCTCTTATACTAGCGTGCACATTTTGCCTGTTGGGCACTAACACACTTTATGTTGTTCATTTCCATGCATATAGTTATATTATAAAAACAAAGTGAAACAGAACTAAATATTGTGCGTTTGTTGGTTTAATTCTATTGTAATATAACTATATGTGCCAAAATGAACAACATAAAGGCCACAAGTTGTTCCTCTTTTGTTCACATTCAGCTGCAACAACTAATTATGCATTATGGCTGGTGTAAGCCTATGTAAGTACAGACAGACATGACAGTATCTAAATGGGCTTTCATGAGCAGTCATGTGAGAAGCTAGAGACACATAATGAGTTCCTGTTATCAGTATAGTTTTATTCAAAACCATCAGCCATTGACATCTGTGAACTTGTTAAATTGTGTTGGTACTTGCCCATGTTGGAGGACAGAGAGGCAGCTGATGGGCCATTGCTTACTGCATATTACTTTCTACCAAGTTTGTGTGCCATCTGTAACTCTGTCATTTAACTGCCATCCCTTGCATGCAGAATGCCTGCCACATCATTCCCATAGTCACTGTACCACCCTTAGGTGTAGCTTTATCAGTTTCTGCATATTTTAATACATTGAACTCCTGGCTCTTATGAAAAGAACACAGTTTTAACATCAGCAGTTATGTGCCACTTCAACGGCAATGAATGTCTACAAACAGGAATT
This sequence comes from Coptotermes formosanus, assembly GCA_013340265.1. Classification (NCBI taxonomy): domain Eukaryota; kingdom Metazoa; phylum Arthropoda; class Insecta; order Blattodea; family Rhinotermitidae; genus Coptotermes; species Coptotermes formosanus. The sequence continues at coordinate 133,731 of BLKM01003645.1, read as the reverse complement.
CCCTTTTCACTTACTTAGTCCGATCCTCTTCTACCTTGCGGTGTAGAGGTTGAACAAAGAGTTCGCCAAGCTGCACACTCCTGCGCCCTGTTAAGGGCCTCTTGCCAAGTACATTTACTCTCTTTGAATGGCAACTGGATATTATCTGCCCATACCATTCATCTTCGGCCCTTTGGCCGCCTTCCTTCACTCCTAGCTTCTAGTGGCTGTTTTGGGTATCTCCCTTCCTGCATCCTTTGACTGTGACCAAACCACCTCAATTGAAAGTATTTTCTTGCCACTAGCGGTTCTATATTCAGGCCAATTCTGATGGTATTTTTTCGCATCCTGTCCCTTCATGTTTTTCTAACCACACCCCTCAGATAACACATTTCATTGGTGTGCAGTCTACTTTCTAGTTTTGTAGTTAACGCCTGTAACTCACAGCCATATGTGAGAGTTGGAAAATAAACAGTTTTATGTACCACCATTTTTGTCTCTTCTGTCACCTCCCGTTTTCTCAGAAACTTATTTTCAATGGAATCAGGCATCCTGCCTGCCGCAAATATGTGAGAGTTAATTTCATTATTTAATTTTCCATCCTCGCTGATTATGGTACCAAGATATTTAAACTCTCTAACTTGTTCCAGAACTTGCCCTCTGACCATTATTCCATGTCTGCTTTCATCTCTTAACCTTTTAAAGCCTAGCGGTAACTTTACATACGACGAGGTTAAACATTAAAAAATTCTACGTGGTGCCCACATTTCATTTATGTGTTTTGTACGGATCTCAGAACAAACAGCAACTTTTGCCTTATAAAACATTAACAGATTGGTTTTTGTAACTGAAGTGGAGAGTGTTTACAGCGCGGTACGCACTGAGTCCTTATATAAAACAGATACGCTTCGTCTCTTAACTTAATCATTGTTTTCATCTTTGGTAAACTAACTTTAAATTTCATTTTCTTCATAACTGACAACAGAAATTCCCTGTGAACTAATAATCACCAACTAATGCACAAAATGCATGGTGTGAATAATGTAAAGTTATAAATTCCCTATTTTACACTTTTTCTATTTACTCTCACCATTGATATACCACCACAAATTGCAGTGAACAAACTGGTGCTATATCAGGGTTGGACTATATTTGCTTTTATGTCGAAATGTGAATTTGTGTATTCATTTAGGAACAGTGCAAATAGCTGTAGATGCTGAGACACCTCTAAATGCCTCTTTCCCCACCAAGACATTTGTGAAGAAACAAATATTTTAGATGTAACAGAACACAAAAATAAGTTCACTGCAGAACTCTTGGTTCATGCAAAAGCTAATTTCTCAGTGCGACTGTATTGAGTACTTTGCTTTTAGTGTGCTGTTACAGCCATTTCATGTCTGCAGCACACGTTTTGTTGTCCACAGTTACTCTTTTACTCTTTCTGTTGAGAACATCTGTTATGCATTGCAGAGACCCTGCTGATAAGTTGATACGTCACCGTGCATGTTCATTACGTGACACAGCATACACTTTAATAAAGGCTGAGATGGATTCTGACTTCGAAGAACAGTGTAAAGAGATCTCTCGAGCAAGGAAGAGGCGGGCAGAATCTCCGTCCAGGTTTGCACCAGAATTTGTGCGCACCAAACCACCCGCTGCTCAAGTAGCTACAGATGAAGGTTGGGTTTATTGTTATGTATTTTACATGCTTCATAGCATTTTTTGAAGTCAAAATTATCATTACATTTAGTATTTCATTAGTAATTACTTCTTCAGGATGTGGGCACTGGCTGTACTTTCTCAGAAAATTTGTTGCCACTTGTAGAGGAGTAGGCCTACATTCTGCAACGCAGCCAATGGATCTAAAACCCCAAAAATATGTGAACTGTGATTGGAGATTACACTTTCACACATGCTTCTGGGAAGAATTTACCACTACTAACACTTAACCACCCCACCCTGAAGCCACTATCTTACACTTCACAGTTTTGTCGTAAGAGCATTATCTGGCGACTGAGTTCCTGTACGATTACTGTTCCTTATTGAAGATGGCTGGCGGGGATTGTCTACTTTGCAAAAACAGAGCCAGTGTTGTGATGCCACAGGGTTTAGATGTGTTGGTGCTACTGTTATTGGTAGGGTGTACTAAGTCGCTTCAGAAGCTAAAGCAATCCTGTTACAGGCCTGGACAGGCCCTTAAGGTTGCAGGAGGTTGAGGTGCCCAGAATTTCTAGACATTCGGCACATGAACCTGGTAAGGTTGTCAGCCCTATATGTTGGCTGCCTTTACCCCCTAGGAGATATCTCTGGTACTCATTTCTGTTAGAGCTTGAGTCAACCCCAGGGCTATAGTGCATTCGGAAGGATTAAGGATTAACCCGGGAATCAAAATTTTGACCTTCTGGCTTGTAGCACAGTGCCTGAACCAACTGTGCCACTGCGTACACAGCTAATTAGCATGGAAATAATTTATAAGTGGTGCACACACCCAGTGTTGTAAGTAAGCTGTTCGGTGAAGTAGAAAAAAGTAAACCCAGAGTTGGAGCTGTAGTATGAATTAAATTGCATTCTCCCATGCGTACTGGCCAAAACTTAAACTTATGTACATGACAGGTTACATGTCACTGAACATGTGTGTATTATTTGTGTTCATTTGACTTGCGAAGGGTAGCAGTTGGTGCCTAAGCCATGTTATGGTAATCCAGTAAGTGAACTGTAGTTATTAGAGTAGATGTTTTGATAATCTGCTGTCATTAAAAGCAAAGAATATTGGTACGCATATCATCAGAAAGGTGCTAGTGCATAAGAAAACTCTTGTTAGAAGGAACTTCTGTTACAGGCTGTACTTGGTTCATGAAGCGTGTACTGTACCTTTCATTGCACGTCAATTTTTGCTTTAAATAATTGTGTGTGTGTGTGTGAGCGAGAGAGAGCAACGGACAAAAATGGTAAAAATTTCAACCTTTGGGATATGACACTTTGTTGTTGGGGGAGTAGTTCGTGATGTTTTGAAAAATTGTGCTGCCTTTATCTTCAAGTTCAGGCAGTCCAAGAAGAACTGCTACTCTAATGACAGTGTTACAACCAAGAAATGTGGATTCTTCAGGAACACAGCTCTGAGAATCTGAAACGTTACACTAACCAGAATGGTACCTAAACTGTGAAACCAGACAGCAGTAATGGTATATTATTTTACTATTGTTTTATGCTGTTTAGGTCAGTCTCAGCACAGTGCAGATTTATCCAAAGAATTGCAGGAAACACCAGTGGCCAAAGAGGGAGGAGTAAAGCCAGGCAACGAATTAAGTGTTCCTGTGTGTGGTACAAATGGAATTGCAGGTATGCGGGTTATGTAGCTGGCTCAGTGTCTTAATAATACAATGCAGGTAGCAGAGATGATGCAAGGCAGATAGTGAAGCTACCTTGTTTCAACTTCAGTGTCTTCATCAGAGCCACTTGTCTGTAGTTTGCCTCACCCTCAGCCTCCTTCCTGTGCATTGGGTACGAGGGTTCTTTCTGGAGGGTGAAATGGCTAGGTTATGACTATGAACATTGACCTTCGTCAAGTGCTGAGATCAAGAATGTGTTGGGATGTATCACCAGTCCCTCCATATGCCTTCATAGCCTATACAGGGACAAGTTTACCTTTAGCAGAGTAACTAGTGGCCGTTTTCTCGGCCATCAAAGTGGAGCCCAGAAGAAGGTTGGTCTCTGTGAAGTGTGTGTGGAATATTGGCTGAGACTGGCATCTTGTTCAGACAGTGTTAAGTGCTTACGGTAATTATGTGTTTATATGTCACTGTCTTGTTGTAGATTTTTGGTCTGAAACTTGTATGCAGTCTATTTGCTGATTAGGGTCACTGGACTCTAAATACCAGACATATGCCTTTTATTTGACAGCATATTACTGACAGTTCCTACAGTGAGTTTTATGGCCATTCCTATAAATTGTGCAATAATGGAATCTGTGGGCTGTGTAAGCACCTCTTCCTTACTCCAAATAGGGTGGATCTGGCACCGTTAGATGCTTCGGATTTTGACATGGTTTACAGTGGAAATGAATTCAGTTTTGTGTTCACTAAACCTGCCGTCCCTTGCGCGCATGTCAAAGGAAGTGCAGATATTATGAAATTCATGTGCAGACAGTTTTATGCAAGTGTCGACTTGAGAAATAAAAATTTGCCAGGAGATTCCTTTGCAGAATGAAGTGCCGTGAATCACCTTGCAAAATGTTAGCGAACTTCACGGTCTACACGCCATTACAGAACTCTTTCTTTCTTCCATTTTTGAACACTGGACAATATCTTTGGGGTTGTATTTTCTATTCTAACATATACTGCAGTGCGTGATCTACTGAGACCTTTGCTGGAATCATACTTTTGTGTGACCTAGTGCCCTTACAGATGGCACCCTGTAGTCGAGAAATTTGCTTTGAAACATGACATCGCATTTGCTGTTTTTGCCTTGTTTATGCATTAAATCCAGTGCCATGTTTTCTTTCAAATCATCAGGAATGAAGAAACGGGCATGGAAATTTGGGGGCAGTAGCAGTGAGAATTCCCGTCCTAAGAAGCGGCGGAACTGGGCTAGAGGTTTCATCAAAGCCAAGAACAAGAAGGTGTCTATGCGTAGAATTGTGTCATCAACATTCCCGCAGCATGCTTCTCACCATACAACAACCTCACCATCTTCAGCCAATGCCTCAGCAGTAAGCACTTTAGAAGCCTTAAGTTGAATGGCATAAAACACTTGGCCGTGTCCGTGAGATTTGAATGAAACTGCGTGGCATCACTTCCCAGAAAACAGCATCCTTAATTTCAACATTCTCTGTAGGATATACTGTCACCACAACTTATTGATTGGTGTTTGTTTTGATATCATGGCTATATGTTTCAACTTTTCAGTCATCTTGAGGCCACTCTCGTATTAAAATATAAAAGGTAAGATTTTTCAGTAATTGAGATCTCATGATTTGAAAATAAGCACCAATCGATAAGTTATGGTGACGGTATATCCTACATAGAATGTTGTTTCAATACCACAACGGTATGCCCTGCATAAAGATTCTTAATTTCTGCAGTGTTTGTTCATTTTCCTCGATTTTCTGGCCGTAAAACAAATACAAACTAAGGCAGATTTATTGAGACTAAAAATTGCTGGGAAACTTGGTTTTGTTGGATACTGGTTAATTTTCACAGCTGCTATACTTGAAACCCAAGTTGAACTTATTGTATTAAATCTGAGGTTCTTCCGGCAGTGAATATTAGTGGTGCGACACCATATAATCTGAAGGAACATAATTGCTGAAGATGGACGCGGCAGGGCACTCTGATATGTTGCTAACTGTCTACCAGACAACGTGGGATATAATCTCAGAAAAACATAAATTCACAGTGTGTCATATTCCTTCATGCAGCAAATTGGTATGGCGCCTCTTCTTCCCTGTCACTTCATGAACTTGGCTGGATTCAACCCTGAAGATGGAGGCATTGTGAGCCTGAAATTTTGTTGCACATCTGCCAGAATACATGGTGTCAGAACCCAGAAGACCAGAATATGAAATGCCACTGCCTTGAAAACCTCAGATGTAGCAAGGAGCAATTTCATGCAAAATTCTAAGTAAATAGTTGTAATATTATAAAATTCTACCAGTAGGAGAGTATGTATGTATGAAGTATTTATTAACGTAAGAGAAGAATGATACTGATTTATTGTGTTTGTTTAAACTTATTATTCACAAAATGTGTCAAATTTTGTACCAATGCTAATTTTCTATTGCAGGAAAGAGGTTAAATTTTAAAGGTTCTGGCAGTGCAATGAAATTAACACACGTGGTGTTGTATGTAGTTACATACATGAGTAAAGTGACACTAGGTGTCAATAAATGCAATGAATTTAATTCAGATTTTTGCATTTACCACAGTGGGTAGTGTGTGCTTTCCAGTAATTGTCGTGTGTGAGTAAATATGATGTTGCATGTCAGGTTTAAAAGGAAAAGAGGAGTCTAGATTTTTTGTCCCCCCACCCCACCTTTGGGCTGAATTATTGCACTAGAACTTTTAAGCTTGGGAGTAAGGGAAGCTGTGTGTGGAAGAAATTTAAAATTGGAAGGAAATTACACTTGTCGCTGGAAACAGTCTGATATGAGAGGACACTCATTGCAGTAGTGTAACATTGAGATTTCACTATTTCCAGGAATCAAGTTGTGCGTCTCTGATGCAGGATATAAGCTTGCAGGGACACAAGGAAGATGGAGGTCCTTGGAGAATAGACGAGGCATTCCAAGCTGCCAGCAAGGAGTTCAACAGTCGTGATAACCCTATCTCAAAGGACTGTCTGATAATGGTTAATGGTGAACATGAAACTAGTAGGGACAGTCCTGCATTGTTTGCTGATGTTGCAATGGCAAAGGCTGAGTCTTCAAATGAAGATAATCAAGGTATGAGTTTTTCCTTGTCAGTAACTGATATGGAAGGGGCTTTATCTTGTTTTACTTGCTGCAGTAGAACACATACTGTTGTGTTGAAGTCTTTGATGCACACAGGACAATTAAACCCTCGAGTGCTGGGTTCTAAGTGACCTGTTCCCCACTGTGTACTAAGACCTTCTCCTTGCTGCCTTACATAAAGATGGAGCTGTAGCAAGCCAGAAAATCTGAAATGATTTGCTGAAAGGTCGTACATTTTTCTACAGATGATTGGGCATGATATTTCATTGTGGCCACTCTGAGTGAGGATACTTCATGCATAGGTGTGCTGTGTGTTTGTACCAGTTGATAGATAAAGTGAAACACTTTTTTTGAAATCCATCTTAGGGAAAAGAGAAGATACTGGATATTGAAAGACAAGCACTATATCACTCCGTGTGGGGAACTCACTTTGGAAGAGGCTATGTACCTGTCATAAGAGACTACAGAATGAATGAATCTCAGAAATTACTCCTTTCCCATTTGCCTGGGTGCACATTTTGTGAAAATGGCTTCTGCACTGGAAAGGGTACTTTGTGCCATTTCACTTCAGCAGCAGTCACCTGCCACAGTATTTGTGTCTGTGGTGCCCTACCCACGCTCCTCCCAAAAAAAGTTAGTAAAAGCACCATCTACCTACACATGTTACTGAGCTGACTTATGCCTCAACTTTATGAAGATGCCATCAAATTCGTCTTCCAGCCAGGTGCACCTTATCTGAAGGTGCCCAAACATAATGTACCACAGCTACTTATGGGATGATCTCCCCTTGCTCCTCATCCGCCAGGTCACCAGACCTAACACCATGTGACCTCTTCCTGTGGGCTATATTCTGTCATTGGCCAACAGACAGCTACAGTGGAGGATCAGTGAAACTGGCACCTTTTGCCCGGGGCATGGTGGCAAAGGTGCGGGATGAAGTGAACGCTGAACCACTATCTGCCATGTGACGAGGTTGATATTGAGTTCTTGTAGGGCTCCTAGGGAATTTTAAAAAATCTTCTACCAATCTGTGTGTGACTGACCGATAATAAGTGCCAGTTTTAATTTCTTTGAATTTTTAAAAGTGTTTATTCCTGTCTCCATGGCATTGTGTCTATCTGTATGGGCCATTTATTAGTTTTCAGTTGGTGAAATATTCAAGCAGAAGGCTAGGAGTGAGTCACTTGTACAGTGACAGCTGTAGGAGATCGGCGGTGAAAACAAAACAAATACCGCAGACTTTTTCATTTCATGTACAGAGTGGACTGGCCTGCCAGCTCTGCTAGATTTTTCGCTGGCCAAGAACTAACAAGTGACCTATATGTGCTTTGTCACGCACATGTACTTGCTATGTACAAACGTACTGTAGAGGTTACATCAAAAAGTAATATTTCTTTGGTAGCAAGTTTGTTGTGAAATGGGCTGTATCTGTACTGCATGCATTTTGTCTTCTGTGACTGTGACAACATTCTCTAAGTGTGCATTGTTTCAGATGTGTCTGAAACTGTGAATCGATGTTTGACACCAATGTCTTCCCACTGCCAAAGTATCTCAGAGTCTTTTATTGAAGATACCCTCAATGAGAATGATGCAGTTTACGATCTAACAAGCTTTTGTGATGGTGCTAGTCAAGATGATGATGGTGAAGTAGTCAGCAAGCACTCCTTTAATGTTCTTGGTAGTCAAGACGTAGAGAAACAGACTGGTAAGTTACAGTGAACGATATGAGTTTAATCCTCTGCCATCTCCTGTTGTGCAAATGTTTTGATCAAGGCATCATATAAATCTTTGGTGACTTGCTAACTGGGGTGCCTCCATCAGTGTTGGTGGAGTCTGAATGGTAATGTGTGAGGTTGAATTACCTGTGTTAATTTTTATTTAAATTCTTGAAAGTTCAGGGAGCACAACAATAAAATGTTTTGGCATTATAAAGTCTGTTTTTTTATAAATTTGAGTAATAAATTTCAACCATCTGTTGAAATACTAAAAAAAATCGGGAGTTCGTGTTTTTGTAGCTGAGACAGTACAGTGAAACCCTGTTAAGAAGTTTTTGAAAATTCCAAGAAAATCCTACTTCTTAAGTAGGAAATTTCCTTAAAGGGTAGGACCGAAAAGTTCTAGTTTTTAAATTTTTTTGTAAACTTATTTCATATGTATGCTGAATTTGTACAATTTTCAGCTGTCTTAACACATTCTCACTTGTATCTGACCATTTAACCATTTTGTCTGTAACCTTTCATTCACAGTTTTATTTACACCTTTAACTATACTGTCACTGACTTTTCAGTCACAAGTTCACATTTCCTTCCAGATGTTTACTTTTGCTTGAAATATTTGTCAAGTGTGGTTTGTCATGCTCTTTTTTCAAAAACATTTGCAGTATACATCTTCAGATTCCATAGGCTTTGAGGTACGTGCTTTGGGACATCTGCGTTGCTTCGCAGAAAACGTTCATACTTTTCCAAGTGTTCCATGGCCTCAGAACATGTGGGAACAGATGAACAGTCATAAACCACTGGATCATCCATTTCAAGTTCGTCTGGGTTGGAACTGACGTTATCACATAGCTGGTCTGTATTGAACTCCCCGTGTGATGGAAGGGCATCATTTGCTTGCACAGACTCTTCAAAAGTGGACCTGATAGATAGTTTCACCTGGAGTTTAGGCCATTCATCACAGCTTACTTCGTCATCACCATCTTCCTGTTGTATTGCAGGTTCTGCATTTGTGATGAATCCTGCCTTCCTAAAGCAGGTGGCAATAATATCTTTTTCAATCAAATTCCAGGCCATAGCAAGCATGGACACTGCATCAAGCAAAGACATTTTGTAGTTATCTTTATTGGAGTTACGTCTTTGCAGCAATCTCAGAAGAAAGCTTCTAGGGAACTTCTGTTTTAGGGCCTTGATGATACCCTGGTCCATAGGTTGCAACACTGATGTCGTGTTTGCAGGAAAGAACTCCACTTGCACATTTTTAACATTCCTAACATCTTTTGGGTGAGCAGGAATGTGGTCTACAAATAGGAGTATTTTTCTACTCTTTGATGCCATTCTCCTGTCAAAGAGACACCAGAAATTCTTGGAAGATCTCACATGTCATCCAGGCAGTCTTGTTGTGACAGTAGGTGCATGGCAAAAGCTTTGTGTTCCTGGAAGATCGTGGCTGTTTTGATTTTCCTGTTACAAGGAGTGGCAATTTCTCTGTGCCATCCAAGCTCGCACATACAAGAACGGTGATCCTTTCTTTATTAACCTTTATGCCTTTGCAGCTTGCTCGTTTGAATGTGTATGTTTTGTCAGGCAGCATATTGTAGAACAGGCCAAATTCATCAGCATTGACGATGTCCTTGGGAGAATACTTAGCCATGAGATGCAGAAGAGTTGTGTCTTTCCAGGCTACCACTTCTTCTGGATTTACGCTGTTTGCCTCACCACAGACTTTTCTGTACACAAGACCAGAACGTATTTTAAACCTGTCTGTCCAACCATTGGATGGTCTGAAGTCAATATTTAGTTTTGTTGCAACTTCTTCTTCCTTTCTTTTAAGAACGGGTCCATCAACCGTTAAGTGCCTGTTTTTTGTCGGAACCACTCCATAAGAATTGCTTCCAGCTTTTCATATGTTACTGTTTTTATTCTCTTTCTGTTCAGTTGTTCTGTTAGTGATTGTTAAAAATTTTGCTTCTGTTGTACATGACTGTGTGAAGTGTTGTCACAGGAATGCCTAATTCTTCAGCAACTTTGGTACGAGGTGCATTTGGAGTGCCATCCACTTTGCTTATGATGTTCAGCTTCTCAGATATTGATAGTGGCTTGCGTTTTATACCCATTGTTGATGTTGCCATGATCAAGGGAGGCCTAAGGAAGATGACAGGAGGACCATGAGGGGTGGTCAGTAGTTCCAGTCACTTTCACTAACTGTGCAGTGTCTTGAATTTATTTTCTGGAATTGCTGATGTAACTTATCTGCACACAGTCACCACAAATGTTTCACAATCACACAACACAATGACGCGTTTATATTACTGCCAATAAATTGCATTTAAACAAGTTGTCACAATCGATCACCCACCTATCTCACGTCAAACCACTGTCTCCCGCCAGCGTGCACCTAAACTTCTTCAAATGTTATTGGCTGCCTTAGTTTCAACCAAGTCCCAGGCTGTTGCCAAACGCAGGTTCATGCAGGTCATGAAACAGCTAAGATCGGCTTCCAGCCAGCCGATACCATTTTTCGGTTGTGACAAGAGACCGAGTAGTGGGGAGTGACTCACTGCAGTCTCTGCATCGTTGAAGAAATGTGACAACCGCATGATGGCCGTGAGGTCGTGTCATTCTGCTGTGTGTAACATCGTGGAAATGACCTTGACCGCACGCCATTTGAACGCTGCGTTTTGGAAACAGAACGAATGGAAACTCAGGGAAATTCCTTAAGATTTTGAAACAGAAAATGTATTAAACGGGTAAAAAAATTGTTTTGTTATGAAATTTGTTACTTCTTAGGTGGAAAATTTTCTTATGCGGGGTTGTATTAAAAGGGTAACCTGTAATGTTAATCAGATGGGAGAATTTTGGTGCTTTATTATCCTGACTTCTTAGGCGGGAAATTTTCTTAACCGGGGATGTCTTAAGCGAGTTTCACTGTATTTGAGGGTTACTACCAGTGACAGAATTTATTCACATTCCTAAACCTGTAGATTAATATAATTCTAATATATTTTCAGAATTAGGTATGAGAACAGTGGAAGTTGATGTGGACGAGCTGAAGCACTTGTTGACTAGAGCCGTGGAGATAACAGAGCATTGTCAAGTGGAAACATTAGTCGAATTGTACATTCAGCTTAATAAATGTGTGGTCAGGCATAGTAAGTCATGGACAAGAACGTCTCTGCCTCAGGTAAGATGGTGCAGGAGTACTGAAGGTGTTGAATGTTATTTCATACTTATAATTTATGTACGTTATCATTGAAAAGTTTTGACAGAGCTGTGAAAATTGTATATTGCAATATCATTTACTGATGTGTATTTTTATGCCAGGTTTAAAGCCAAATGTGTTATATTACTTGAATATCACTGGCATGTATTTCTGGGTAATTTTGTCAGAAGTCAGGATGTATGTTTTATTTGGGGAGTGTATTCCCGGTGCCTTCGTTTATCACTAGAATCGGTATTTTTAGTTTGAATTTTATTTGCTGGTCGTTAGTGTAAGTCATGGCAAGGTAATGCAAGTCAGATTACAGAATTTGTGGTGTGTCAGTACATGGTTTTGTGTAGTTGTTTGTAGCATAAGACCAGATCTTTTACACAGTTACATGTAGTTGTGTTGTGTAGAGTCCAACTGCCTTTAGCTCTTTCATATCTTTCATTGTGACATACACATGTCAGCGTATTTTCACATCATTGTCAGTGCCTTGCATACATTGTTGTTTCACAGTGTCATGCTCCTGTGTTTTGTGGATTCAGTGCTGTACTTGTATGGTGTATCAAACTCCTGTCATACTGTTTCTCATTATGTTCTTGCATATCGCTCATGAAATAGCAATTTGTCATAACCCACGAAATTCGTCAGACTTCGTTTCCCACATTATGAGGCAGTTGGGTTACAAATGCACCTTCTTTCAAAATGTTATGTCCGCAACAAACTTGCTTGTGCTTATACTTCTGTAAACACATAACATGTTTAAGTGTTGGTCTATTAATGATCTGTGAAGTTTTTCCTATCTCCTGTAAAATTGTGTATCAGTGGGTTACGTCAAATTGCTGTTTCGTGAGCAATATATCTCACGTATTAGCACTGTACTAACCTTTGGCATTGTACTTGCTCTGTTCTGTACTCACACATTGTGATGTTTTCCTTCCTTATATGTTGCTTTTGTTTTTCATCGTCACTTCCTATTGTGCTGCCCATGTGGCACACTTGTCATGCCATGTTGTGTATCTCTGGGGCCATGCCTGCATAAATATTGACATCCTGGCTGGCATTATTCAGTTTGTGTATTATAAATTTTTCTGAGCGTTTCAAATACTGAATGCATGCCTTACATTTCAGGAACTTGAAAAAGAGCTGAGATGGTTCGAAGAACACAACAGTAGTAACAACACTGCCAGTGAACTTGATTCATAGTTTGCACCCAAACTATGTCAAGTGCTCAACATTGTGTTACGACCACTGCCAATATACTAGCTTCAATTCGTCCAGGCTGTCTGTGTGTTGATCAGTTATTCACTGAAGCAGTGAATGAAGTTTGGTACAGTATTAATGTCAAGTGTAAATTAACTTGGGGCCACTGAGGTTTGTAGTTCGTAGGATGATGACTATAAATAGCGGGAAAGTGTGAACTATGGGGTAAGTTACCAGGCCGTGTGCAATTGCAGGTTACATCAGTAGGTAATAAATTATGTTTGGTTAGTGTGTGTGCTGGGAGAGAATTGAGTTATTTGTGTTAACGCCACTGTATAGAAGGTATGGAGGTAAGTAGTTTGGTGAAGTTGCCAGTGGGACGGCCTTATTCAGTTTTGTCATACTTCCATTAGCTTGTGTTAAAAACCATAATTAAGAGAGTCTGTAATTGAAAATTTATGCTCAGGAAGTTATTTCTTCTAAAATATAGGGCTGAAATAGTGGAACTCTTAAGGGATTGATATTTAAAGTCTATTATTTGTGAATGCAGCATAACATTACACTATGAATTTATCTTAAATTGTATTTATTTTGTGTGGGTTTGCCTAATATTCTAGGTTATCTTGCATACATTGGTAATAATTTGTAACTTCCAATGTAGGGAATTTTTGCCTAAAAACCTTGCTTTGAAGCTCATTTACACTAAACTCTGAATGAATTATATGTCCTGATCATTATATTGGCTGGTTCATATTGGCTGTGCAAGATACTTGTTCGGTAGAGATGTAGAAAAAGTGTGTGCTGGCTGGAAATGCAATGCTGAGAAGTGGACTCAAAATTATTTGTTTTTGCGTTTTATCCTGTGACGTTTCATAACCAGGCCAAGTGACTTTATGGGGTAAGAAAAGGGTTTCTGTCTTTTTGTTCATTGGCATATAATATATCATTACCATAAACTTGTGATCTCTTAATGACATAGATTTTTTTATTTTGTATCTTGTAGTGACTGTAGAAAAGCTAATTTATTGATTCAGGTGTGTTATTAGTAATCGTATTGTTTTATGAATAAGTAAATATATATATATGTATACCGTATTTGTGTGAGTATAAGCAACACCCAAATTTTGACATGAACAGTAAACAATTGATGAAATGTCCTTTATAAGCCACATCACAGAGTTTTAAAATTTTCCTCAAGTGCCAGTCACGTTTAAAATTTTTTTTCAAGTTCAGAGGTTATTTGATTGTACAAGTGTGGTGACAACGAATCATGCTGTGGCTGCTGTCACACATTGCCTGCTGGTCTGACCCATTCTACAATACCAGCTTTCTAAATGGACACCTTGTGCCATAATCAGTTAACGTGGACAACTGTCATTTCTTGCACCAAAGTTGTGTTCTTAGATGACTGATTTTAAGTAAAGGCATTTGGAAATTGTGTTGTCTGCATGAACTGTAGTAAATTTAAGGAATACATATGTCTCGGTTTAATTTAAAGGGAAGTATTCTTCAAAAAGTTTGTGACAATGTGAATTTGTAAAGCAGGAAAAGTTAGATGTGAGGAACTTTTTATGTGTCAAATTTAAGAATTCACTTATGGCCAGACTTCTAAAAACCAAATATGTTTTCCAGAGCATACTGCACTTGTGTTGATTCTATGTACTGGAGACCGTAATGCAATATTTCTTGGTAATTTGTTTGCCAAAATACGGTATGTATGTATGTATATAAATCTGCATCTTCCACATCTTAAGGAACTTCCAGATTTTTCTCTTTATGTTCAATAAACTAAAGTAAAGATTGATATAAAAGTGGAAGGGTGTAAAGAGTTATTGTAGACGAGAATTGCCCTAATGATGAAATACTTTTTCATGTAGTGCAGACAGAACTGAGACTTCAGAATATTATAGGATGTTTTTTTGGTATAAGGAGGTGAGCACTAAAACTGTCCATTATGTTTCCTTTGTGTTGTGTCAGTAATATAGAATATCAATTATCATAGAGTCAGTATTTTGTGTGCTGTTTCAAGTGTCCGGTGTGATTGACAGCCCCTTTGATTTGAGAGATGGGTTGCAGGTCATTTGGGTTCATTATTTTGTACCCTTTAACAGACAAATGGGACATTGCTGCCCCAGTAAATGTACGTCCTCTTTGTCCAAAAGGGGAAATGCCCTCCAGTGGGCATTTGAATTGAAGAGTGCTCTGGCCGCAGCAGAAACGTGGCATTTCAAAGATTGTATGCTGAAGGTTAACTGGAAATGTTTGTTACCGCAGTATGGAGAATGCCTTTCAGTTACCATATCCCATCGTAACTTTGAAGTTTGAAGTCTTTTGGAATATTAAGCTATGTGGGCTGGTAGGCTGTTGCTGACATTTTGAGAGCATTAGGTCCCTTCGAAATGTCAATAACTGTTTACCAGTCCTTGCTTGATAATTTCCCACAGATTGAGTCTTCATCATCACTGCTGTGGGACCTGAAATCTTGCATAATTAGTGTTAACTTTGTCTTCACTCCATACTTAAGGGTACTTACCTTAGATGACAAAAGGGAAGTGAATGGGTAGGGAGAGCTGCAGTACTTAATAGTTTAATGCCTTTACATTTGAAGGCAAAAATATTAAAAGATAAGGGGTCTCTCTCTTCTCCATGTCTGTCTATATGGCTGTCATAGGCCTTTCTGTTTTGAATGTAATGCGAGTGTATTGGACTGCTGATAAATGAAGGTTTATGTTGAGCACCAGTATTGCTGGACCAGTATGTGTAATAGTTGTAATTGATATTAACCCTTTAAAGACGAAACGTATCTGTTTTATGTAAGGACCCAGCCCGTACCGTGCTGTAAACACTCTCGACTTTGGTTATAAAAACCAGTCTCTTAATGTTTTATAAGGCAAAAGTTGCTGTTTGTTCTGAGATCCGTACAAAACACAAACACAATGTGGGCACCACGTAGAATTTTTTAATGTTAAACCTGGTCATATGTCAAGTTACCGCTAGGCTTTAAAAGGTTAATTTTGTGATTTTCTTTCTGCTGAATGTTGCTGGGTCATCTTAGTACAATTTCATATCTTCTTTGACATGTCCACTTCCTGTGGGTTACATTTTCAGTAACTGTAATAACATCTAAGAGACTCGAGATACTGACAGGTATGAATGTCAAGATGGTTATGTCTCTGGGATGTGACATACCAGGTTTCATAGATATGAACCATAATTTCACAGAAATCTGCTGCTTCTGCCTTCAGGATTGAAGAGTAATAACATTTAGTCAGCAGTACATTCTTATCGCGTATATCCATATTAGTAACATTTGACTTACTGTGGTGCCATATTTGTGGCAAATATTGGTTTTTGTGTAACTGCAGGATTCAGAGAACATACCAGGTTCAATTTCATTTTACAAAATAACCAACAAATGCAGCATGTGATTAATTGCCTTACACCAAGGAAATGTAAGGTTTCTGTTAGCAATGACTGGATCACCAGTGTGCTGCTATTCTTGATCAGTGTGGTGAGCAGTTGCTTGTAAATATCAGTTCTGTGTTGATCTATGATAATGCATCAGTCCATCTGTCATAGGTATGATACTGCAGATGTGTCAGTAAAGAGGTGCTCAAATTGTCATCTGCATCCTTCTGCTTGGCTGGATTGGGTTTGTACCTGATCCCTGTCATGTCACACTGTTGCTGTTTTGGTAATTGCACAGGTTCTTATTTTTGTTTAATTCTTGCACTCATCAGGGTACAGATGTTGGGAACAATTTATATCCACTGTACATGATTGTAGACTCTTCAGGATACAGGGGCACTCTCTGATGGTTAATCAAGGTGAAGCTGTCTTTATCCACACCATGAAGGCATGCAGCAGGAGTGGCCATCTATCGCAACTCACTCTTAACCTTGGCACTAGATGGAGGTGAACGCTGAGTGTCACTCCCCAGTCACTTTGTCCCTGGGAAGAACCTTGGTACCCATTGTATAGGAGTTTGGATGGGCCCCAGAGCCAATCCAAATGTTCAGGAGAAGAGAAAAGTCTCTAGGCCATGCCGAGATTTTAGTTATGGCTAATTGTTTCCACACGGATCCACTATGCAGTGTTGTCCCATGTCAATGTTTGGATAGTAAAGGAGGTAAAAGCTCCATTCCAAAAGTCCTGCTTCTTCTTTCACATGTTCAGAGGTGTTTAGTTCTGTGATAATAATCATTACCCTTACATTTTATTCTGATCACCTTGGCTGTGATGTACATTTGTAAGTGAGAAGCAGAGTGACTTCTTCAGTGAATTAGCACCAAGTAATTTCTCGATGTCGGTATATTCTACAGTGGTTTTGTTGTGAGTCAACCAGGATTCCTGTGAGACAAGTGTACAGTACTTTTCAGCAAGAATCTGGACTGATTCGTATTGGGTGCTGGATACTGAGGGTGTGTTCCAGTTTTTGGCAAAATGGTTAGGGTTGAGGAGGAATGACATGTCATTTGTTAGCTTATGAAATGCTGAGTTTGAGGCCCTTGGTTACTATGCTGTAACTTTTCCAGATCAGTAGTGTGAGTGTTAGAGTGAGTGGAGAAACAAATACGTGTTATTTCTGTTTATGGGCAATTTTGAGTGCCGAACCTTCTTCAGATTCAGCCAAGCTTGACTGTTCAGTTGTCATGCATAGGGAGCATTGAGTTTCATGCCTTCAAAAGTTCCGGGAAAACATCCATGACCTGGGTCACAATGCTTTGGTCCTTTGACGAGCAGCTCTTGTTGCCTCACGGGTTGCAGGTGGATTTGAAACACAGTGCAGCACGTAATTTTCTGTTCACATAAAATGGCATGCCTGGGCTTGAACCAAATTTTCTGAAGAGAGTTTGGTTCCACCATGAAGTCACATGCCAGAAACAGCATTAAAGATGTTTGCGGAATTAATCATTTTAACCTCTTAATGGTTCAACAGGGCAGTGTTGTCCCATTAAATGTAAACTGCTTTTGTCTGTGATGGAGAACACTATCCCATGGTGGGCATTTAAATTGTATAGTGCTTCGGCCAGCAGCAGAAACCTGGCATTTAAAACGTTGTACCCTACAGGTGAATGTTGTAAGCTGATAGTCTGTCTTGTTTCTTGGTGGTCATAAACTGAGTACTAGTCACTGTTTGTTTATTTATTATGGCTATTTTCAAAGAGATAGCAATGCAAAGGGCACTCCTCTCTGATTATAACTACTGTATACAAGTAGGTACACACAGTGTAATCTATAGTTCAAATGGGCAGTAAATGCTATGAAGTAGATGCTGTCTGTGACTCTGATATCAGTGTGTATGGTCTACAGAGAAGGAGTTAAAGGTATCCTTGACGTGTTTTGCGATAAGTTTATTATGCACAGGGTGGCTACAAATTGGCAAACAGTTTTGGGAGGGGCTAGTAATTTTCTGCTGTGAACGCATATGAAGAAATTTTTACTGCAAAGTGTTCAGGTTTTTATTCTGTACATGTGTAAATTTGTAATTTTTCTGCTAGTCCATAGAGGAACTTGAAGAGGGAACCCAGAGTACTGTAATGACAGTCCACTAGGATACGCTGTGTGACAGATGTGGGATGAAATTGCCCATAGGTGGGGCATGTGTCATGTTAGCAGAGGAGTCCACATTGTATATGGTGTGACCACACGTGAGAAAAAGGACTTGGACATTGGGAGATGTTTTTGGAGTAAAATGGTTACCCCATAACATGCCATGAAACACAGAGGGTTTGTAGAAGTATAGCTGTACTCTTAAACTGGGCGCTAGTTGGGGTGGGTGGTTAACACCATGGTCTGGACACTTTATGCTCCTCCCTAGGAAAGAGCCCTAGTACCCATTGCAGGTCTTGTTTGGGTGGGTATGCAGAAGATGTCTCTTGCCTCCAGCTGGGTTTTAACACTAGACTGTCCAGCCTGTAGCAAGGAGTCATGCCGACTGTGCTGTCCATTGTATGTAGCGTTACTCCATTACTGATCTGATTGTCATACCACTAGCAGAAAAAGTATGAACTGACACATATGTGGAAAAAAAAATTTGAATATTGGTATAAGAAAAGGTTTTCCATATGTGTTCTGAACAGAAAATTACAAGCCCATAAAATCGTCCACTAATTTGTAGCCAGTGTATATCATGTGGGATGACAGAAGTCCATTAAGTGTCCCATGGCCTGAATGTATTTGTGAAGTAATTAGTATAAAATTTTGGAATCCAGATAATTGTGTTATTTCTCAAATGAAAAAGGGGCTGGTGTATCATTTTATGTAGTATGTTTAAATTATTCTTGGATTGGGAATTGGAGCGTGTTTGGTATAATCTTGATATCTGCCAAGGTCACAACATACTTGCACATTTATGGCAGAATTATGAATTCATTTGTGTTTTTGGAGGCTCTGTTGAGGACACAGATCTTTGCGAGTTTGCATCTCACAGAACTATTATACATGGTCTAAGAAATTATAGTCTCTTTGACTGATGCAAAGATACAGAGAAACATAAACAACACTTTCTTGTTGTGTCAGCAGCTGGGTTACTCTACTGCCACATAATAATCACTGTCAGTAAAGATGCATATTCCGCACCTGAATTCAATTTCAGGTCTCTGCCTCACTGCCAACCATTTCATGTGTTTAAAGCCTGATTCCAAAACATTCTTTGGCTCATACATATTTTTAGAGAATATTTTGTTCTCATCACATCTAGTTAATTATTATTTGTGTGAATAATTGCCATGTATTAGTGTCAAAAAGAATGTAAATGGTGCCTATACAAATGCATACATAAAGTTTAGCGTTTACTGCCAGAATTTCCATCACTGCTTAATAAGTGGTACAAAAATTTATGTACATGTAGGTATTAGAAACCACTGTGAATTGGAGGTTTTTGTGGCAGTGTCTGTGTGTGTGTGTGTGTGTGTGTGTGTATTCAGATTATTAATGTCTTCTGGGTTGTGATATTATGTAGTTATTGGTGAACTGAAATGTTTTGGATGAATTTATTGCCTTGTGTATGTAAACCACTGTTTTTACCCCACTCACTTTGACCTTGAAGGTGGAGGTAGCACATCCTTTCAAAAGTTATTCCCTTTGATAATTACATGGTGTCAGAATCCTGAAGACCGTAACTTGCATATAAGTGGTGTGAGTGCTTAACCCTTTGGCACGGGAATTAAATGCCTGCTGTGATGTGGAGCAGACTGCATAACAAAGGATGTGACAGGCTGTTAGTTGTAACCGTCATTCAGTGTTTTGAGCATCATACTGCGTGACAGAAATACCTGGCGTTTGGTGCCAAAGGTTATGTTCAACCAAAAGGTGTTTTATGACTTGTATGTGATACTGTTTTCTTAACAATACATTCCGTTTTGTGAGATGTTGTCATGAACCACACGCCTTCTTTTAAAAACTTCAGAATTACAAAAGTAAGGGGCAGATGTGGCCTCTGCATAAGGCACTGTGCTTTCTGACTGTAGTAACTGAAGTCAGAAAAGCAATTTAGGAAATGCCTGCAGAGTGAAACATGTGGGCACATTTGCATCACCATAGTGACGACTGAGCATTGATAATTGTAAACAAAGTAGTAATGTATGTAGGTCTTCATGTAGAGTGCCCATCATGTGTGCATGATCTTATTTATACTTAAATTTTCTCAACAGAATTTAGTAAAAGTCCCCAGTGTAAGATTTTGTGAAAATCCCTACTGTGGGAACCAACTTGTTCCGTGCTGATGCACAGATGGAGGAACAAGCAGACATAGATTAACTCTTTCCCTGGTACTGGCATAATTTTCCATTGAGGCAATTCCACCTGTTGCCTGGTGTTGATGTATTTTTCCGCTTTTATGCATATGCTTACTCTGCTACCTCCTGACCTGTAGTGACTGAACATACAATTATTAAATCATTACTCTGCATCGACAAAGATCTAACCTTTAACATGAAACTCGTGTTTAGTCAGCCACCATGATATAGATTGTTCGAATAACAAATGATGTAATGAGTTCTTAGTTTCAGCTGTTTCAAGAACTATATGTTTCGGTGCACTTTGACTACTGTAAGTTACTGTCTCAGCGTATTTCTTGTAATTTGTAGCCGTATGTCAACGAAAGACTATTCATTACCCTGCTAGACTTTCTACCATATTACTTGGCTAAAGTTATCACAAGAAATAAGATGCAGTGATGCCTTATTCACCTCATGAGTAGGAAGTGCTTCAACATGACTGCGTAAGAAAGGAGGATGTATCAGGCCCAGTGAACTTGAAAATGAGAGATAAGTGCAGGGTTGCTCGTAAGGGCAGGCTCATTTTCAAAGTATATATACCAGATAAACCAGAAAGGTGTGGCATCAAAGCCTACCTGGTTTGTGAGTCCAAAAGTGCCTACATATCTAATATGGAGGTGTATACTGGCAAATCACGACCAGTAAAAAGTCTGGTTTTAAAACTTGTGGGTGCACAGCTGCTTAATACAGGATACTACATGTACCAGGACACTTACTATAACATGTTGAACTGAGTGAAATGCTTTTGGAAAAACACGTCTGTTGTACATTGGGTCTAGACAGGGGAGTTCCTGAGGAAATTAAGGAAAAAATAAAGTACTTGATGAAAGGATAGTCCACTTAACTGTCGTAAAGGCCAAGTTCTGGTACAAGTGTGGCGAGATAAGCAGGGCATGAAGCTAATTTCAACCCAACACACAGCAAAGATTGTGGATTCAGAGAAGAAGAACTGAGAGGATGAAACAGTGAGGAAGCCAGAAATAATTCAAGACTAAATTTTGTACTATTACCCATGCTACAGGAAGACTGTGAAATGGACTAAGAAGTCTGTTCTTTTTTTTTACATGTGGCTGCCCTAAATAGTTTCATATTGTTAAAAAAATACATCGCAAGCCAAAATCAAAATTGCAAAGGCTATGGTTTTAAGGACTCCGTACTTGACTGCGTTCAAAAAAGACAGAGCCAGAAGAGAGAAGACGAGATAGCGTGGATGATGAATCACTAGCCTCGACGTCAGTGGGGCAGACACCACTGCTACACAAACGACCACCAGTGATGGGTCCAGCGACCATCTACAGGGCAGATTCAAAATTGATAAAATTGTTTATGTTCCACCAAGTGAAAAAAAGAGAGGTGCAGTATTGAGAAGACGTAGGGTTTGTTCAGCACATAAGAATAGAAAAGAAAACCAGTTATATGTGTTCAACTTGTGGTGTGGTGCTTTGCAGAACTCCATGTTTCGGCAAATAGCACACAAAGAAAAATTACTTAACCGGTATGCAAAAATTTAATGATTCCAGACATATAATCGAACATTTCTTTTTAAAAAGCTGTTACAAATTATTATCAGCATTGATGTAAAAAAAATGAATGTATACTGCCTGCATTTTTGACTTATTCCTTAAAAGGCCTGCCAGAATAGTGGTGGAATTTGAATGGCCCTGCTGCCAGGGAAAGGGTCAAGGTGGGGTTCCTAAACCGTAGTGTATGGAAGTGCGTCATTTATCTGTACTGCATGCTGCAGCAGGTACATAATAATATGTGACTGTTCTTGTATTTAGTCAAAATCATGAGTGACATGTTTAGTAAAACAAAAATGAAGGTATTTGCATATCTCACTGGATAAAGAGGAAACAGTGCCAGTTTTCATACTAAAATTTCTTTAGTAATATTTGAGACCTCTAAGAAAAGGCAAGTAGAGCTTTATTAGCTGTTTTGTGCCAAATGTCGATTATGGTCAACACATTGTGTGGTTTAAAATGCCAAAGTTGGCTAAAGTCATCACCAATAACATGCTCAGGAATGGTGGCCATTTAAATTATCTTCTCAGAGTGCCCTGTGCATTCAATTTCGGCACAAAAGGGTTAACCAAGCTACGCTGAACCACCAGTCTGAATTTTTGTATGAAAATGCATCTAGGAGAGGGATGAAAACATGACACAAGTAACGACCCTAATTGTTACATCTGTTTTTAACACTCAAAATGGTGTGGGTTTGGTGTTGGGTGTAATGAAGCTTACTTTTCATGCAGGGTTTTGATGCTACGGAACAACACAGCACACATCTGCATCTGGGATGTGACCTGTCAAGAGTGATGGCAGATTTATTTTCTAAGCTTTATTGCCTACCCCATTTATTTCTGTCTTTTATGTTATTTGTGTCTTCATCTCCTTTGTCCCAAATTCCTCTTATTTGTCCTGTCATCATTATTTTCCACCTTTATGTTAAATAGTTGCCACACCCCTTTTTTATTTCCTCTATCACTTTTGTCTGTCTTCCCTTCCATCCCTTCCCAGTTTTTTTTATTTGCCTTATTGGCAGTCTTCTCCGTCTTCCTCCATCTTCCAGCTTCATGTCAAAACGGTTCCCTAACCACAGTTCTTCCATTTTGCTATTTCCCTTAGACATGTATAACCTTTTCTCATTCTTCCAGTATCCCAGTAACTGCGGCAAGTTTTCCTCATTTTCCAATATCCTGGCCGTGGTTTTGGGATTCCCCGAGTATACATATACCTACTTGTGCATGTCTTCACTGGTGATATTCTTGAAGCACAGAAATAAAGGGCTGAAATGTATCCCCATCACCCCCAGTTGTGGCAAAATGGTTTTACCTTAACTAAATGTGGCACTAGTTTCCTAGGCACAAAACTCCAGTACTTAGCCGAAAGGAAGACATACTGTCCACATATAATTGCTATAAACAAAACTACTGACAATAAAAATTCCCAACATTTTTCCATAAGCCTTTTGACTTCCATTTTCTTATTATTTACAGAAAGTCAGAAAACAGCTTTTATTTTTGAGAAGGTGTTTTAAATACTGTGATTAAGAAAGCTTACATCTTAATTCCTTGCAGCTTGTAGTTGGATGAATGTTGCATGGATTGTACTTGTATTTGCTATGTGTGTGATTTTGTGGTATGTATCATTTGTATGCACTTCATTACATAGTCTTCTAGAAATGTGTGTTGAGTAGAAATGGACAGGACTTTGTATTGAGATTGTTCAGTTATATTAAAATAGTTCAGTCATAACACTTTTGAGGGTGGAATGATGTATGTAACAGAAACATTATTGGAGTTTTTTGATCAGATGGGCTTTGAATGTGTGAAATATTTAGAGCTGCAGTTCTTTAGCATATAAACACTTTACAAACATATGTTGAAGCTCGTGTAGGTATAACATTATTTAAACTCCATATATTTATTGTATTTTAACATTTCATAGGCAATTGAAACTGAATTTTTGTTGTAACAGATGGTTAGAGTTGGGTCTGTGTAACAGTCCGTTTAATTTGTATACATCTTTTAATCACAAATCAGTTAATTGATGATGGCTTATTACATTTGGGCCTACTTAGCTTTTGGGCATTGTCCATCATGTAGTGTTCCAGTAATACAAAATTGAAACTTGGAAATTGAACCTGTCCGCATCATCTGGTATTTTTGTATTTTTAGAACGCAAGGTGTTGGATGAGGCACCTGGGATAGCGTAGTTGGTACAGTGACTTGTTACAGCCTGGACGCTTTGGGGTTTGAACCCCAGTGAGGGTGGGATTTCCCACACCTGTCCAGACCAGTCCCAAGGCCAGCACAACCTCCTGTACAATGGGCACTGGGTCTCCTTCCTGGGGGTGAATCAGCTGTGGCGTGGTGTTGGCCACCCACCCGCATTTTGTGCCAAGGTTAAGCACAAGCAGAACTGTACCTCTGCTTCCTCGTTTCTGCGTCTGATAATATGTGATGGGGCGATGATATGGACAAAATCCAGAAGGAAGTACCCCTAATTTATTTGGCGTGTGATTAACATGTCTTTCATACCAAGTTTCTTAACTGCCTCCAGTGCAGATTTGCTTTTTTGTTCTTCCATTATTGTCTTTGAACAGATGCAGTTTGACTATCAGTGCTTGTTGGTTGCTTAAAGATGAGGGTTTTCCACTCGCAAATGGCTATTTTGTCTCCCTCGATGAAGGCTAGGGTTGTCACCACCACAATCAACCTCATCTACTGTGACTGTACATTTACAATATCAAGTGTTCATAATAAGAGATTTTCTTGTCAGTTTTATGAAGTTCAGTTTTCAAACTGCTTTGTTCCTGCTTCGTGACCTTTCCTCTGTAGTTTTCCACCATGAGCAACCACCTAGCTAGCCTAGTGGGCTGAGCAGGTCCTGCTTGCACTATAGATGAAGAATGTATGGTAAATCATTCTTTACAATCTGACGATCTCTGCAATTTGAACGTCCACTGATATTACTGTGTGTTACTCTTTTGGCTGCTCATCTTAGATGTTACTGTCTTAGTGATCACCTCCTCATGCTACATGTGTTTCTTTGCTGCAAGCTTGTCATAAGCTGTGTGAACTGTTGATGAATCTAACCAAAGAGGAAATATATTCATAATTCTGTAGGTATAGACAGACACTTGAGGTAATTCAAATTTATATGTGATTCATCTATGCATAGAATTTCAGAATTTTTTGTAGTAGAAGAAAAGGACTTACATATTTCAGTGGGTATTTCATGTAAATTCCTACCAATGACCAGTTATTCATTTACTACAGACAAGTCAACAAAAGAATCAGTAGTTTCAGTGGGTGTTAACAATAAAACATCTGCTTCCCACCCTACCTGCAATGTATCTCCTGTTCATCATTATTTGAAGTTTCAGCAGAGGAGAGGGGTGGAAGTGACCTGTCAATGTGGCAGTGGAAGGGGCACTGTGAAGTGAGACAGGTGGGGGGCAAATATGTGTTGATTCTTTCATTGACTCTGCTGTAGTCAGGAATGTTGGATTGTATTTGTAACTCTGGAAAGAACTGTTACTTAGAATTTTGTACATGTAGAAATTGTGTTTGAAGGTATCGAATTTGGAACCAAGTTTGATACTTTACCAACATTCCAGAAGACAAAAATGAATGCTGTTGTTCACATAACCTCCACTTATTGAAAGTGTTCACCAGTCTTAAAATTAAAAGACTGCAGTTAGATGTTGAATAAAATGTTTGATTGTGTTCTTTTTTTACAATGAATCTGGCGTTGTGCTTCTATATTTTACTGATCATTATTTATAAACTTTTGTTTTCCTTCTTTCTATAATAATGTGAAAATCACAATGTATCACTGCCACTTAACACATGACACACTTAAGAAACAAGTTCCTTCCCGACCCTTTCCCGTTTCTCAAATTTTGTACTGTGATTTACTGTTGTGCCACAGGTTACTGCCCAGTAATTTAGTGATTTTGTTAGAATTAAGATGAATACAATTTGTATTGGTATTTATTACCATGTTTGCTCATTTCCAGTAGTATTTGCTCCAGGTTGCAGAAACCAAGAACCAGGCTTATTCAGAAATATTTCCTTTCTTGGTTTTTGGGTCATTTGTGATTATTGCTGTCCTTGTATTAATTTAAACCTGGATTAAATTTCTGAATACGTTTTGCAATTCAGTTATGTCTGTTCATGCAATATTGTATTGATGTCTGTCATCTGCAAAGAATTGTCAACTGCCTTATGGATATAATATGTGTTATCATGAACTATACTGATAAAAATATATAATGTATTTAAATATGATTAGTGATTATTGACATTACTGTACACCTTTCAGTCTGATTTTTTCCCCATACTTTTTCCGTCTTTTACGCACAAACTAATTAAGTGTAATTATACCGCTGACAGTAGTAGTATTTGAACCTTGCAGCAGGTGCGGTAGTGTGTAAAAAGGGCCGTGATTAGTGGTGACTATGGGAACAGTTATTTTGTTCATTCAACATGCACATCCTTTCTAGTATTCATTTGTTCAGTGTTGTCATTGAATGGTGTATTACAGTAAGCAATTCCTGACCAGTTACAAGACAGTACCTTCCATCGGCACTGCGCTTCGTGCGTCTTTCATCTGTTTGTGTGAGTAGAACTACATTATTGTTATATCTGCTACTTACTGACATGCCAGTGAAGAGTAGGGTTTCAGAATTTTCCTTTGCAGGGCACAATGTACTGTTGCCAAAGGTATGTTGTGAATGATTGAGGGACTGATGACTAGAGGGACAGATGTATTGCAAGTGACAAACTGTGCAGAGTCAGACAGTGCACTGCAGCCTTGCATGATAATGAAACTGTCATTCATCCCTTAATCCATGCCATAGTGTCTCCCATCCCTGTGTCTGTCTTTTCTGCTGCTGTCAAGCATTCAGATCTTCCAAATGGGTGTGTCATGGGCAGCATTGTATCATGGAAGTCACTTGGACTCGTATAGGGCTTTGGTGCCCAGAAGGTGGGAACATTATTTACAGCCATGCTCAGGTGGTGGTTGATATTCTAAATTCCTGTCTGTTGTAATCTCTAACCACACGTGGTAAACCACTAATTTAACCACTTCACAGAGCATAGCATTCTTGGGAAGCTAACAGCTCTTCAGCTAGTCAACAAATTCCCCACATTTTATCAATCCCAAAGGTTCATTACTGTATTCACAATAGCCCACCATTTGTTCCTGTCTGAAGCCAGATTAATCCAGTCAATGACCTCCCAGCCTATTAATATCCCATCTACAACCAGGCCTTCCAAATGGTCTTATTCCTTTAGGCTCCCCATCAAAATCCTTGTGCATTCCTTCTCTCCCGCCCATCACTTGCTACACCTATCTTGTCTGCCTTGATTTGAACACTATTACAAATATTTGGTGGGGTGTACAAAATCTGGGAAACCAGTGTGCATTATTTATGTGGGCTGTAATATTATTTGGGCTGCATTTTCATCTCGTGTGTGTTCATGCAGTAACCAATATTTATTGTGGCTTATTTTGCTTAAAAGGGTATGCAGAACCAAGATTACCAGACGTGTTTATATACTGTATATGCATTACACGTCTGTTCAGTCAAATTTGTTATTAATATGTATCCATTATGCTGTTGTTACGACCCTACCTGTCGCATCCCAGAAGACTGTTATCTTCAATTACATTGCTGTGAAAACCTCAAGACTCACTAAAATAAATCAGGAGTAATTTTGTGATGTGCACAGAATATTTATTTGTTACCAAAAACATTACATGAAATATGACATAATAATAATATTAATAGTAGCAGTAATAATTATAATAATGTAATGGTTGTGGTTGTGGTGGTGGCGGTGGTGGTGGTGGTGGTGGTGGTGGTGGTAAGAATGAAGCCAGTCTCTTCTGAGTAGCCCAGTTCTTGATTCCAGTAATATGATTCACAATGAATTAGATATCACAAATGTATGTGTTTATCTGCAGGGATGACCCTGTATTAGTATGGTAGTGACTGTTCACAAGTATATCTTAGGCCACAGTGGAAGGCTTCAAGAAATCCAGGGGGAAAATAGTAAAATCTGGAAGGGGTGGCTTAGCAGTGATAGAAGGGTTCATTGTTTGAGAGACAGGCAAGGGTGTTGGGTCTTTCGTGGCGGTTGGGACTGGCATGTCAGTGACGCATGATGACCGCGTGGTGTCCTCCGACGTCTTGGTTGTGCTGCTGACGACAGGTGTATGAGGCTGGTACTGTGTTGTGCCAGTGGTCTCACAGGGGGTGTAGAATACTTCAATGTCATCCAGAGCGATGTTACCATGTGTGCAGGCCTGGTTGAACCCGGACTGGAAGATCAGCTAGATACAAAATATCATGCGTGAATTTAATATTGTCCATACCGTGTATATGTGTTTATTACAACAATATGTATTAACTCCAACTGACACACAGTGTTAAAATTGTAACAACTGGGCTTATGTGTTTTAAGTGTTAAATGTGTTTCGCCCTAAAAATGGTGTACTAGTGCACTGAAACATATCAGGGTTTATGTAAAGTGATTGCATACTGCATTTTAACATTGTGTAGGAGTTTGTGTTACTATACTCGGTTATAAGGTCATGAAGGGACCAAATATTTTGTGTTGTTATGGACAAGTGTCATTATAACTGAGATGAATGATGTTATGGTTAACAGTGAGGAATTAATTGGTGCTGCAGAATATCTGATGTTACAGATGAGGTGTCATATAAACCGATGTTGTTATAACCAGGCTCCACGGTATATTATTGTACTCATGCATGAATTTCAACAACCAGAGCTTTTAACACACAATCGATTGGTTTGTGTTGACTAATGAAGTAACTGACTCCACAGGCAGAGTCCTTCTTGAGATACTAGCAGTTCCTCAGCTAGTCAAGAAATTCCCCACATTTTATGGAATGCAAAGTTTTATTACCATTTTCACAACAGCCTGTCTCTATCTTCAGCCACATTAATCCAGTCTGCACCCACCTATCCTGTTCCCTTAAGATTCATTTTAATATTATCCTCCCATCTATGCCTTATTTTCCAAATGGTCTCTTTCATTCAGGTTTCCCCACCAACACTCTGCATGCATCTCTTTTCTCCTTGGCATTCCACATGTCCCACCCATCTCATTCTATTTGATTTCATCACCCTCTGACAAGGAGTACAAATCATGGAGCCCATGATGTAATTGCCCACAGTCTCCTATTACTTTGTGTTCACTAACTGTAGTGGTCAAGGATGAGATGGGAGGGGCATGAAGCACACACGGTAACACTGAGAATACCTGAAGGGCAAACACCACTTGGAAGACCCACATGTACCTTAAGGAATGCGGGGGCAGAAGTGGAGTGGTTGCAGGTGGGTCATGGTGGGGGCAGGGTGTGGTAAAGATCATAAGGAAGCTTCAGTTTTCATAAATGGCATTGAAACACCTTATGTGAGCAACTATCAGCTTCAATAGAAGAACTCTGCTCTGTGCAATTAAATCACTTGTCAACTCAACACTTCCCTACACCAATTCTTTCATCCACTGAGGCTATTTGAGCACTTAGTTGTACAATGAACAATTATTGGGGCATTTGTCAAATACACACGTCGTGGGATCGAGGCGTAACACTAATTCCCATGTCTCTTTCGACCCTAAATACCCGCTGCAACAGATTTACCTTTTTTGAAACATAAAACATACCTTGAACGGCCTTGTTACATAAAGTGTAACTTCCTTATGTGTCCACTGCCCTGTGACTGTCTCGTTCTCCCACAGATCGTACATTGTCTCCGGGTCATAGAACAGCTGTGTGGCACTGTTGAGGTACGCCTGTGATAGTTTCAGGTGCATTCTGCAGTCTCCTTGCAGCAGATACCAGAACCGAATGCAACCCATGGGGCCCCTGTTGTCGTGTTCAGATATACCATGGAAGTTGACAGACATAAAGTAACCCGGCGTGACGCCAGCCTTCTCAAATGACGCGTACACGTAGCCATCTGCATCATACAGGGATATGCTGAATGACTGGTGGCATGTACAGGTGCGGCAACTAATGCGTCGTTTAAAAAGAAAATACGAGCAATGCTATCACAGAGGCGTGACAACCGTGTTGCTGGCTTGGGTCTGCAGCAGCACCGATGAAGATTCACACTGCCCTCCAGTTTCAAAGAGAAACTTACATGTCTGAACCGTACACTGCCTTCCAGTTCCACACACAAACCTACATACCTGAACTGTTCACAGTCCTCCAGTTCCACACAGAAGACCCTCCGTTCTTGAAGCCGCAGGTGTCTTGATTAAAATTGCAAACCTCATTGTAAGGGAATCCTGCTTTCGGATTGTTACCTACGAAACACATAGCCTGATAATTAATTTTCATGTTTTTAAAATATCATTTCACACTATAATTTAATTTTCCTTTTAAACCCTGTGTATCGAAGACAGATTTTTGTGTGATGTGGCCTTAGAGTGTTAATTTTTCAGGTTTTCACAGAAAGTCTTGCTCAAATGATGGTCAGCATGGTTTTAAAACTTGTAGTATGGTGCGACTGCTCGACGTTTCCGAGGAATAATCCGACTATACTACAAGGCCTACAAACCCGTAAGACTAATTTTAGTCTTAGAGTAGCAGGTGTTTAGGGGGTCAAGCAGTAGCCCTTAAATCTGAACTCTGAGAGACCTCTCTCCTCCGTACGTTTAATTTCTTTTACTCGTTGAAAATAATATAGTGACAGCGATGCGGTGTTTGAATCCCGGAAAGGGAAACGATATTTTTTTCTCCAGCACCTCCACAGAGGTTCTGGGGTTCAATGGGTACCGCGGTTCTTTCCAGCGGATAAAGCGGCCGTGGCGTGAAGCTGACCACTCTCCTCAATCTACAGCCGAAGTTAAGAATCAGTGGAACTATATGTCAGCTCCCGCCGTATGCCTTCATGGCCTGCACAGGGGTAATTCTACCTTCTGCCTGTTGTAGAAAACAATGTATCCACAACAAAAAGTAACATGCTTCGCCACCAAAATGTATTTCTGGAGTGTCGATAAAACCGTATGTTGAGGATTTATGACATTATGAATTTCTTTTGAATTTGTTGAAGCCAGTATCTTCAAATATATTGTAATATATTTACGTATTTATATGTATATTTATACATATTTGTTTGCATTTCGGTATAGGTCCAATTCAGATTATTTCGAGGTTTAACGACTGCTACCTTCTTCGTGATGTTGGTAGTACTTTTCTGTGATGGCGGCGTGTGGAGTGGTTGTAAATTATGTGTTCTTTTCGTCTACATAGCAGTTTGTGTCGTAGAGCTGGAATGTTTTTCTTGTGGGAAGGTAAGTACTTCTGTTTCTCTTATTGCCAAGGTATAAAACTATCTAATTGCTGTTTGCTGACTGAGGTTATTAATGGGAGATTAAAGTCAAAACTTTCGTGCCCGCGTTTCGGACATCATTACGTGATTGGTCTGTGTGACAGTTACAGCCATCTCTTGACACAGTTTGATATTAAGTGGCTATTTCTCCCCTGTTCTGCATGACGTACGTAAGTGATAACGTAGTAGGTTGAATTTCCATCGGAAGAAGAATGCCTTATTTTACAAAATCAATCTGGGCACAAAGAATTGTCATCAAGTTTCAGACGCACGGAGTAAAAAGGGCTAGCGGTTGCACACGGGGAAGAGGTCATTCGACCGTATTCGTCCAAGTCAAATCCACCCTTGTAACTTTTCTAGTATTTTGAGAGAGGTTAAAGACGGTGGCAAATCCTGGTCTGTAGGGTAGGTCTAGCGGAAGGGTACACAATGCGGCATTTTGCACCCTTCCGCTAGAACTCTGGAGACACAATTCTAAATATAACTTACATTTCACAATTCTTTATCATTAGGGCCTGACTTTCCATGTATATGTGCTCAATGCTCTTAAAATTTGAAGGAATTAGAACAAATCAAATATTTAACAGATGAGTATTGGAGAGGCCTATTTCTTTCACCTGTTCCCTCTGGTACCATAGCTAGTATACAGAGGGTAGTGTGAGAACTGGTACTGTGGTCGCAGAATTGCAGTTGATTGTTATGATTCAGAACGGTTATTACTAGCCGTCGGATTTTTAGGCAATAAAACAAGTCTAGGCGCCTAGAAAGGTCCTTTAAACCCACTGAATAGGCAGGAACTTAATTGATACGTAACTAGGCAATAACATTTATTGAAGGCGCTGACACTGCAAGAACTATAAAATTATCATCATCATCATGTTCATGATCATGATCATCATTATCCTTATCATGATCATCATCGTCGTAGTCACCACCGCCACCACCACCACCACCGCCACCACCACCACCACCGCCGCCACCACCACCACCACCACCACCACCACCATCAACATCACTATCTTGTCTGACCTCAGGCTGTATATCCCGGTAATTATCCGCTTGAACCAACGGTGACCCCCTCCGCTTAGGCTTCAAGTTTCAGGCTGCAGTACTTTCCATATTATGCCTGATGTTCCCAGCATAGCTGCTTTCTTTTGCAAAGAGTATATTGAGTGCTGGCCTGGTATTGTTCTCAGATACCTTATTGGCGTTTTATGGCAATTTCTGTGGCCCCAGTGATTAATGGATTAAAGAAGCACGTCGTATTCCACATTCTTTGAATTTCTGTACTCAGATTTCTGTACGTGATTTTCTTTTCAGTCTCCTTTGCGTCACATTGCTATCTGATGGTATTGCTACATCTATCACTGCGCAAGTTTTATCTTTAGTGTTTTGAAGTGTATAGGGTGGTGCAAAATTTGGTTTACACTTTAGGCAGCTCACTAGTGAAACTTTACGGACGCAGTACGTATATTTATTGACTATTTGAAGTGTTAAATGTGTCTTCCATCTGAAGTCATATACTAAGTCCTCCCTGAACTTTGGCAACAATGACCAACCTCACAAGAAGAAATTACCGCATGTACGGCATTTCTGTTCTTAAGCATTGAGTATCAAGGGACTTTTGCACCATTCTGTATATTGTGCTAAAACATGAACTTCATAATAAATAACATGATAGAAAGTGGAAATGATATTTATGGATAATCGGAGTGATTTGGAAAGAAATGAAGAAAGGGAGGTAAAGAAAACAAAGAACACGAACTCGTTAGGAAACTAAGAGGAAGAAATTAAGAAATGCGGAGGGAAATGCGTGAAATTTAAAGGTGTCAACGAGTTACGTGTGGTAGAGGTAGTGTTACATTACCCTTGCATTTGTACAGTTTCTCGATACGACGGATATCGCTGGCACTGAGCCCAGGTTTCTTCCATATCGGCCCAATCACTACTCCGGGTTTCTTGGCTTGTAGAGTAGGCGACACGCCATCCTGCAAAAACGTGAAGAGTGAGGCAATCTGAAACGCAATACTTTTAAATGGTGTCATTGCGGTGACTGGTAAAGGTAAAGGTAAAATCTTCCCTCCGCT
This sequence comes from Coptotermes formosanus, assembly GCA_013340265.1. Lineage (NCBI taxonomy): Eukaryota > Metazoa > Arthropoda > Insecta > Blattodea > Rhinotermitidae > Coptotermes > Coptotermes formosanus. Next base: position 100,432 of record BLKM01003645.1, on the reverse strand, counting down.
CAATTACGCACTGTGCCATTGAGATATAAGCGGAAGTGGAGTTATAGCTTCACCCATTCTTAGCTTTGGCACTGCATGGATGTGGCTGTTCAGCTGTACACTATGCTTTACCATAGGCAAGGGAACTACGGTAGGCATTGAATGTGAGGCTAGGTGAGCCAATGCCGACGTTTCGGAGAAAACGACACTTTTTACCCTGCTGGGAGTCGAACCACGATTCGTCTGTTTAGTGCGTAGCCTGATCACTATGCTGGCTGAGCTAACCCAGTTTCTGTGTCGTGTTTGGATACAATGTTATGAAAATATGGAAGTGAAACTTCAATAATTATTAGACTTAAAGAATTCGAAAATAAAATCAGTCATCTAAAATAAATCTCCTGTAGCATACCGAATCATGGGCGATTTTATGAGAAATGCTTTTATTGAAATGCATGTAGCAGCAGCCGTTAATGTTAAAGAGAATTATCGGTTTAGCCCAATGAAAAGTCTGGCATGTTGACCACTTGTTACTTTCCACGCAGTGGGAACGGCGTGGTTGTACAGATGTTGGCCATACATCCTCTTCTTATCGCCCGTCGCTCAATGCGACTTGTCGAGTTGAGTCTTGTTGCGTTCTCACGACTCATCTGTACTTGACAAACAGGCAAATGACTTTTATGTGGATAATCATTATCACACGGTATGTCTAGCGGCCCAAGTACACACGAATCGTTGGAACGTGATCACAGTGACAAGCCCAAAAGCTGGCAAACATACCCTAGTACAAATATTTGCCAAATTAATCAGTCGTGCAGGCATTACGACAGTGTTCGGTTTGGCTTCTTGTGAAGTGCAAAACTTTTTGGCGCATTTGTCAAATACTCCAGACGTGGGAACGCGGCGTAGTAGTGAATACGCACCTTAGAGAAGGCATACTCATCGTACATCATGACAGACTTGTAGTCGAAGTTCTCGCCCAGGGTGGCCACGGTGGATGCGTCGTGTTTGGCGAAAGCTGAGGCAAAACCCTGCAGGTGTCATACAGCAATTCTTACTTGATTATCAGCGAATAAAGACATAACATCTGAGGTGGTAAATTAGAGAGAATGAGGGGTGACAGGGAAGGAAGGGGGGTGGCGAGGGGAGGGGGCGGCGTGGGGAGGGGGTGGCGTGGGGAGGGGGAGGGGGCGGCGAGGGGAGGGGAGGTAGGGGACTGGTGTGGGAGAGGGAGGGGAGGGAGAAGTGAATTGAGGCTAGTAAGTTAGTCAAAATTGCAGCTTATTGAATCAAAAAGTTCATACATTTCCGTCCAACTCTTTAGACAATTTTTTTTTCCCCAGTGGCGAAACAGCCCCCAGTGGGCCAGGGCCTCCTCATTATCGAGGCTTCGCGATCACATTCAGACACACACCACACTCGGTAGGATCCCTCTGGATTAGTGATCAGCCCGACGTAGAGACATCTACCTGACAACACACAACACTCACAACAGATATCCATGCCCCCCGGCGGGATTCGAACCCGCAATCCCAGCACGCGAACGGCCGAAAACCAATGCCTTAGACCGCGCGGTCACTGTGATCAGCCGCTTTAGATAACTGGGACTGCACACACTTTAGTTACGGACTACTGTGGGCCTTCAACATTAGCTGTACTCACCGATATGATGTTATTCCAGTAGACGTATATCCAGTTATCGCGGTCTGGGCGGTTCATCTCGTGCCAGAAGCCAACCGCATGTCCCAATTCGTGAATCACAATCCCCAGGTACCAGCAGCGTTGTCCAAGTGACAGGCGCTGTTCGCCATTGCCGGTGCGCCCCACTGGGGACCAACAGGCCCCACTGAACAATACGTCACACTTAGAACTAATGACGTGTACTTTTATATGTCGCTGTCTGTGACGTCATAGCATTGAAGTCTGTACGTGATCAATCTTCCTGTTTCGTTAACGTATTTTTCGTGCTTCTGAATTCTTTCCCAGTAATATTACAAGCATGGCGACCATGCAAATTTATGAGGTGAAGGCGTCACTAGAATCATTTTCTGAGACAGTATAGAAATCTTGAAAAAGAAAATGTATTTTGAGATGACTTTTACGTATAATGTGAAAAATACCATGATGGATGCAGTGTCTTTGTTTTTCACTTCTGCGCCGAAACGGTTATTTTGCTATATCCAAAACAAATTTCTTGTAATAGGAAAGTTTTACGAATTACAGTCAAACCCGGTTATAACAACATCAGTTTATACGACACCTCGCATATGTCGTCAGATATTCTGTGGTACCAATTAATTCTTCACTGTTAACCATAACATCACACTCCTCGGTTACAACACTCGTTTATAACGACAGAAAATATTCGGTCGCTTTCATGACGTTATAACCGAGTTTCTACTGTATATTAACCTTTTAAAGCCTAGCGGTAACTTTACGTAACACCACGTTTAACATTAAAAAATTCTACGCGGTGCCCACATTGCGTTTATGTGTTTTGTACGGATCTCAGAACAAACAGCAACTTTTGCCGTATAAAACATTAAGAGACTGGTTTTTATAACCGAAGTGGAGAGTGTTTACAGCGCGGTACGCACTGAGTCCTTATATAAAACAGATACGCTTCGTCTTTAAAGGGTTAATACAGGCATTACCTGTCAGGGTTGAAGAAAATGTTGACATAATCCGTCTCTCCCGTCCATTCCTTGAACCGAATACAAGAGTGCTGGTGGTAATGTTCCATCGCCTTCATTAGGATCTCGCACTGTGGGGATTCAGGACACCCTGCCGAAACATGTGCATATATAGACATTGATGTTTATCGACTTTAACTAACTCCACAGAGCAGAGTCCTTCCCTCAGAAGCTAACATTTCCTCAGCTGTACAAGGAATTTGCCGCATTTTATGAAACCCCAAGGTTCATTACCGCATTCACAAAAGCCCGCCACCTGCCCCGATCCTGAGCCAGACCAATCCAGTCCATGACGCCATCCAGCGTCCTATTATTATCCTCCCATCTACGACTACGTCTTCCAAGTTGCCTCTTTCCCTCGGGTTTTTCCATCGGAACCCTGTATACACCTCTCCTCTCCCCCCATACAAGCTACATACCCTGCCCATCTCATTCTTCTTGATTTGATCACCCGAATTATGTTTGGCGAGAAGTACAGACCATAAAACGACTCATTTTTAAGAAATAATGCGTATTGTTAATTTTATATTACTCATTTGCACGCAAAAGTTCCTGTCTCTAATTTGATTCGTATTCCTTCAATTCCGAAACTCTGCCAACCATTTCGGTTTTTCCCTGTCAGTGTCAATCCATCGATGCTATATACTCCATTAATTAATTAATTAATTCATTCATTCATTCATTCATTGACATTATACAGGGTGTTAAATGGCATATTGAAAGTATATAAAATAGTCCGAACAGTATGCAGAACAGTAACGGAATTTGGTAAAGAATGATGGGGTTGATTGGCTACTGAAATGGTTTCAGGCTGCGAGTATTTTGCAGCGTTGAGCGTGGCTGTTTTATGGCTGTTTTTTTTTTTTGAATGATAAATTCAAAGTAATGAGGAAGCAAGTCGTCGTTCCGTATGTTAAAATATTGCCAAGAAATGTGCTTAGGCAGACTGTGAGAACTGACGGCCCTTTGGTAGAGATACGGACTGTGGACCCGTCAGATACGAAGTAGGAATTGTAATCCGTTAGCTTGGAATTTCATTGTAAAGAAAATGATTCGTGTTAGTAATTATCGAAGGGCTGTGTTTAGAGAAATGCCCCAACTTACCGACATCGTCCTCTGTTTTATATATGATTGTTCCATAAGGCCACAGAAGATCCCGGTCGACCACTGCGTTTTTGCCCTATAAAATACACAAACATACCTATAGACATTGGCGGATTCTGGTCTGCAGGTCAGGTCATGTGACAATGTGGACTAACAATACTGAGAGAACTCTGCTGTGTGTCTCTCTGTGTCTCTCTGTGTCACGGAAATGCATAACAAACTTACTGTTTTAACCTTTTAAAGGCTAGCGGTAACTTTACATACCACCAGGTTTAATATTAAAAAATTCTACGTGGTGCCCACATTGCGTTTATGTGTTTTGTACGGATCTCAGAACAAACAGCAACTTTTGCCTTATAAAACATTAAGAGACTGGTTTTTATAACCGAAGTGGAGAGTGTTTACAGCGCGGTACGCACTGAGTCCTTATATAAAACAGATTAACTTATGGCATGAATACGGGGAGTGAGTCAAATGAAAACTTATAAATTGAGAAAAAAATTCGAGAGTCTGCATCAGCTTGCGTTAGGTACGTGCTGTGTGTGTTAGGTACGTGCTGTGTGTGGTAGGTACGTGCTGTGTGTGGTAGATGTGAGGCTTGTTGAACAAGACAGCAGTGTACGTGTAACGTAAAATTGACGCGCGTTCGCGTAACCAATTTTGCCGTGGAAAAGCAATAAGTGTTACATATTCTGAGTGTGTGTCTGTCTGCTTAGTTATCCCACACGCAAAGCGCATGCGCCATATTATATTGCCATCTATGGCCTGTCTGGCTGTACCATATTTTTTCCACATTATCTCATAAACGGCACGATTTTCAGAAAAGTTATTGGATACAAAATGTGTGTTTTGGTTTTCTGTATAAATTTTGTGTGAAACATTTCTTATTATAAGAAGAATTGAGCGAGATATTATCATAAATGTACACAGGTCTTCATGTAAAGTACCCGTTATTCTTGTCAGATTTTAATGAAACTTGAAATTTTTCTGTAGAATTTCGAAACACAATGTAAAATATAATGAAAATCCGTTTAATCGGATCCGAGGTTTTTCACGCGGACAGACGGAAGGACGGAAAGACATGACGAAACTAGTAGTCGCTTTTCGTAGTTTTACGAACGGGCCTGCAAATAAGAAAACTGCACCGACATTGGCTGTAGTAATTAATTGTTAAAATTTCTTAATATTTTATGTGAGTGATGTATGTAAACAGAACCCATTCCATGCAGAAATTTTGTAGAGGTTTTATTGAATTGGTAATACAGGCAAAGGTATCCTTCCACTTACAGATATCTGGTGGCACATACCAAACCAGACGGGACCTTTCACTGTCGAAAACCTATATCTTCATAAGATTTCCGACATAAAATTTTCCCATAACTGCTCATTGGTATAAAAATATTTTAGCCACACTATAAAATGTTTACGTAATTAAAATCGATAATTTTTTATCGGAAAAATTTTTCATTATGGCTTGCTTTTCTAAGCACAAGCATAAATTTAAGCACATGTGTCTGCACGTATCAATAGCATCCTAAGACTAATGCCTCCGTCTTCAGTGTAGAGCAGTCCAACACATCCCAGAAGGCCTGAATGTGAGCGTAGACAGTATAGCGATTCGCTACAGGCTGGACGGTCCGGGGATCGAATCCCGGTGCGGGCGAAATTTTCCGTACCTCTCCAGGCCGGCTGTAGGACCCACCCAGCCTCCTGTGCGACGGGTAACAGGTCTCTTTCCGGGGAGTAAATCGGCCGGGGCGTGGAGTTGACCACTAGAGCTACATTTCTAGTCCACCATTGTGCCTTCATGGCAGATTATAGGGTGACATTTTTTATTTACCCGTACCTTCATCCGCCACAAACGAAAACAAGGAATTGGCTGATGCAAAATCACGAGCATATCCTTCACATCTGTCAAATCATCGCATCACCCATTACAAGTAAGTCTCAGTTAATACTCTTATGCAATAAAACACTTTCGCCAATATGTGTCAACCATTCAATGCACGTTTCAGTGCACTGTTTCGTTTTGCAGTCCTTCCCTCTTCTACCTACTCACAGTAGGTGTCGAGGTTGTTTATTTTCACTTGATCACACTCAGACACACACCACAATCGGTAGGACTCCTCTGGACGAGGGATCGGCCCGTCGCAGAGACCTCTACCTGACAACACAAACACTGTACAAGAGATAAAGAATCCATGCCCCCTGTGGGATTCGAACCCACGATCCCAGCAAGCGCTCGGCCGCAGACCTACGCCTTAGACCGCGCGGCCACTGAGATCAGCTTCGATGCGCTGTACATATCCTTTATTCTCCACATCCTGCCGGCCTTCTTGCACCGTCCGGTCGTGAGTATTTTTAAGCGTAAAATGGATTTAAAACCCCTCCATATTGGGCAGCACACGGAATTTAAATCCTAGCGTCGTTGAAGGGTCAGTACTTACGTCCATTCTCGGGACGATGTCTCCCTCAAAGAAGCCTTCGTTGTAGAGCCCAGCGTCTGTTCCTGGCCCGATAGGGTGGAACTTGCCTTTCAGTGGGTTGCCAGTTAGTGGGGTAAGAACGGAGAGCAGGCACGATATTTTGAGACTCAGCGTTACACACTTTTTAAGCTCCATTAATGCGCGGAATATTCAGAAGTTAAATAAAATTGGAACAATTTAAATATTTAAAAACAAATATCACTGGTGAAATAATTTTAAATTATAAATTTTTGAGAGAACACTTTCCTTCTTCCTGTACACTTGAACAAATTCTGCTGTGATTTGTCACAGGGTGTTGTGTATTTATACGTCTGATCATACAGTAGCACGTGTTACAAGACGACAGACTTACGCAAAACCTGGTTCGATGAACTTATTGCGCATTGGGTCCTTTCTATTCCTATATAAGCTTCTCAACCAAAGTATTTGGTGTGCAGAATATTGGATTTTAATTAACAAAAGTAGGTCAACAATTTATTCATCACACTTCCGTACGTTGTCCTGAATAGGATTTTGTATTTTAATAAGTGTTAACGTATGCCGTCAATGTGGGACTGTACGTGAGGTCTGTCTCGTAGCCTCTAGACCTTAGAGCTCGTTATCTTTGACAATTTACATTAACGTGACTACAAACACTTGTACACTACACCTGTCCCTTCCACCAAATCTCACAGTAAGTCTATCAACATTTTACCATACATAACACAATTTTTTTGACTGAGCGGGGCCATGATTACCTGTCAATTTTCGATGGCTATTTCGTTCCCATTTTTCGAAAAATAAAAAGGTTTGTTTGTGGGTGAAGTCACAATTCTTGTGCTTTTGGGAAATGGGTTTCCATTCTTAAGACCAAGTTTCATTTGCGAGTGGCATCGCAACCCGGGTTTGACTGAGGGTCGGTTTTCATGGTTAGGATAGAGCTTCGTTTGCGAGTGACGTTACAACTCCTGCTTTAGTTATTATGATAGAGCCTTATGGAAGAAGAGGCGCCACATTATGGGATGAATATTTTGTCCGCACGTACATATGACGGGATCATTGTAATAATGTAGCACGACCCATGCCGGGCAGCACACAGAGTACATTCCACCGTCGCCTGTCAGACTGTCAGGCCTACTTCCTTGCAAGAAAGAACGCTACAGAAAAGCATAAACCTAGACTATGTGACTGACCCTGGGGGCCGAAAGAGTTCGTGAGTAGTCCTTGTACTGATACAGTCCTTTGTAACAAGCCTGTAACATTTGTAATGCTACAACAACGCTCCTCTGCTATAATGCTTTATATCGCCCCTGTTTTGTAAAAAGGGGCTAACTGTCCCTTTGCGCTAAATTGAGTCATGTGTAGCCAGTCATTCAACTAAGGGTCCTGTATGATATGTTAAAAGATGACAACGGCATCTTCAAGAGTAACCAAGATAGGTGGGGCATATTCGACAACTAAAAGCATTTGTCGTATGTAAAACGGATCCACCCTCTTTCTTCTCCTGTCAAATTGATATTTTGTGGCTTGTACACAGTTTACAAAATAGGGGTTATATTGTAAGTGTTTCTTAAATTATCAATAGCATAAAATATTTCCTGCTGTGATTTCTTCCACGAATATTACCCTCCAAATGTAAGACAAACATAAACTTTGCCCAACCCCAGATATAATACTTGCACGTGACATAAAAACAAATGTAAATTTTTATGTATATTTGTGTCAAGTTCCTCTGGACTTCTTTGACAATTTTTCAATCAATAAATTTACATATTCGTCATAACGTATGCACCACGTCGAACCGTGCTTCAATTAAACGCAGTAGGTCCTGTGTTATTTAGGTCGGTGTGCTACTTTCTGTGTTTCTACGATGGGTCGTTCTTCAGTGGAGTGATGGCGTTTCGTCACGCAAAATAGTGGCCGCAATGAACCGATACAAACTGGCGTGAAATAAGGCCAGTTGACTTTCAATATACATTTCCAGTCCAAAATTTGATTAAAATTCTTTCACCCGTTTTCTAGATAAAACAAGGGAACTCCCGGTAATATTTTCGCATTGTGATTCCTTTTGACGAAACTATTAACTAACTAACTAACTAACTAACTAACTAACTAACTAACTAACTAACTAACTAACTAACTAACTAACTAACTAACTAACTGTATGGAGCAGAGGCCTTCTTGAGAAGCTAACAGTTTCTCAGCTAGTCAAAAAATTCCCCGCATTTTATGGAACCCGGAGGTTCATTACCGCATTCACAAGAACCTGCCACCTGTCCCTATCCTAAGCCAGCTCAATCCAGTCCACGCACCCCATCCCACTTCTTGGAGATTCATTTTAATATTATCCTCCCATCTACGCCTGGGTCTCCCAACTGATCGCCTTCCTTCAGGTCTCCCCACCAAAATCCTGTATGCACTTCTCTTTTCCCCATACGTGCTACATGCCCCGCCAGTCTCATGCTCCTCGATTTGATTACCCGAATAATATTCTGGTGATGAGTACAGGTCATTAAGTTCCTCGTTATGTAGTCTTCTCCACTCCCCTGTCGCCTCGTCCCTCTTAGGCCCTAATATCCTCCTCAGCACCCTATTCTCGAACACACTCAGTCTTTGTTCCTCCCTCAGCGTGATGAAACTATTACATAAATAAAATTCAACCGAACTGGAAATTTGTTCCCCAATTATGGAAATGATGCTTTGCACTTTATTCTCACTTTCTGCTTATTTCTGTGTTCTAACAGTCTACTGAGGACTTTGTACAACACCGTTTTGTAAACCGGGCATCAATGTTCATGGTTATGTATGCTGTTCTTTTACACGCTTTTGTTTACCGTCCGTAGTTTTTGTTCACTAGCCCATCCCCGGTATAGCGTACTCGGTATAGCGACTCGTTACTGGCTGGGTGGTCGGGGGGCTGAGCTCCGTTGGAGAAGAGATTTTCCGCAGCCGTCGAGACAGGTTCTGGGTTCACACCCAGCTTCCTACACAGGGGATAACGGGTGATTCCTGGCAGCAAAGCGACTGGGGCGTGGCGTTAACCACCCACCACATCTGGCGTCGAGGTTAAAGAAAGAGTAGAGTTGTAACCCTACTCCCACTCCGGGCCTTCATGGCAGGTTATAGGGTAAAGGTTTTATTTTTAGACCATCCCCTCTCGGACACTGACGAAACTGCTGGATGGCAAAATAACACCGCTGCTGCCGAGTTCATAACTTATCCAACTGTACTTCCATTGACACTTGAAAACCCGGTGGTCACTGTACGTACCGCCAGGTTTAACATTCACAAATTCTGCGTTCTGCCCACACAGTGTATTTATGTGTTTTGTGTGGATCTCAGAATAAACAGCAATTATTTCCCTATACAGCATTAACTGACTGGTTTTTATAACCGAGACGGAGTGTGTTTACTGCGCGGTACGGACTGAGTCTTTAAAAAATTCCACGTTCTGCCTACACAGTGTATTTATGTGTTTTGTGTGGATCTCAGAACAAACAGCGATTATTTCCCTATACAGCATTAACTGACTGGTTTTTATAACCGAGACGGAGTGTGTTTACTGCGCGGTACCAGCTAAATATTTAAACGTAATTTAGATTAAAGCTAAAAGCACGTGGGTGAAGCAGAGGTAGAACTGTGCCCTTACTGAGCCTCAACACTAGATGGGGTTTGGTGGTCAATCCCACGCTCCGACCGCTTTACCCCGTTGAAAGAGAAGCGATAGCCATTGAATTGGAGGTTGTTTGGGTCTCAGGGTCGGTGTGGATCCGGTCTGAAAACCTCGCCGCTACCGGGATTAGAATTCCTGACTGTCTAGCACGTAGCGAGTTCCAGTGCCGGATCAGATATCTCAGGCGCCCTGGTTCAGATTAATCATATTCTTTAACCTTTTAAAGACTAGCGGTAACTTTACGTACCACCAGGTTTAACATTAAAAAATTCTACGTGGTGCCCACATTGCGTTTATGTGTTTGTACGGATCTCAGAACAAACAGCAACTTTTGCCTTATAAAACATTAAGAGACTGGTTTTTATAACCGAAGTGGAGAGTGTTTACAGCCCGGTACGCACTGAGTCCTTATATAAAACAGATACGCTTCGTCTTTAAAGCGTTAAATTGTTACGAATACGTAGTATCTCTCTTTTCAGAGCTACGTGAAGTCACGAAAATGGGAGGGGGCAGAGTATTTTTGTTTATTAGTTCCCGAATTGTGTTTTCAGATTTATGGAACCGACTTCTTTATAAACGGTACTGAGGGTTAAGTTGCGATCGCTTCTTTGTGGGGCAGAGATCATGATTACACATAATGTGTTCAGCATGTATGGAGAGAATATTCAAAAGCCTTCTCGATCGCTTTGTTCACGTGAAGTCTGTGACACAAAACACGGAGCATTAGCATTCTCTGCGCCACACATTTTACTTTCCTGTCTGGAGTTTTCCACTCCAAAGTGGAATTCTCCTACTAAATTCTGGCCTTGTAATGGAACCGCAGTTCGCTATTGTAGTCTGTTGTAGTGGCAGCAATGCTGAGCATCTTGAATCCCTGTAGTTCCTTATTAGGCATTCATACGTTTAGCCATATGTATATCTAAAATCCTTTTGTCAAGGTTAACTCCATATGCAGAGGAAATTATTGGGGATCATCAGTGTGGATTTCGACGTAACAGGTCAACCACTGATCATATATTCAGCATTCGTCAAATACTTGAGAAAAAATGGGAATACAATGAGGCAGTTCATCAGCTATTTATAGACTTCAAGAAAGCCTATGATTCAGTTAGGAGGGAGGTCTTGTATAATATTCTCATTGAGTTCGGTATCCCCATGAAACTAGTAAGGTTAATAAAAATGTGCCTAAGTGAAACATATAGCAGAGTTCGGGTAGGCAAACATCTGTCTGACACGTTCCCTATTAAGAATGGCTTGAAACAAGGGGATGCTCTGTCGCCATTGCTTTTCAACTTTGCTTTAGAATATGCCATTAGGAGGGTTCAGGCAAACCAGGAGGGCTTGAAATTGAATGGTACACATCAGCTTCTGGTTTATGCTGATGATGTTAATATATTGGGCGGAAGCGTACATAGCATAAAGAAAAATGCAGAAGATTTAATTATTGCTAGTAAGGAGATTGGTCTAGAAGTAAATGCTGAGAAAACTAAGTACATGGTCATGTCTCGAAATCAGAATGCAGGACACAATCACAACATAAATATAGATAATAAATCCTTTGAAAGGGTGGAAGAATTCAAATATTTGGGAGCAACCCTAACGAATCGAAACTCCATTCATGAAGAAATTAAGAGCAGATTGAAGTCGGGGAATGCTTGCTATCATTCGGTGCAGAATCTTTTGTCTTCCAGGTTGCTATCCAAAAACACAAAGATTAGGGTATACAGAACTATAATTTTACCTGTTGTTCTGTATGGATGCGAAACTTGGTCTCTCACACTGAGGGAGGAACAAAGACTGAGGGTGTTCGAGAATAGGGTGCTGAGGAGGATATTTGGGCCTAAGAGGGACGAGGCGACAGGGGAGTGGAGAAGACTACATAACGAGGAACTTAATGACCTGTACTCATCACCAAATATTATTCGGGTAATCAAATCGAGAAGACTGAGATGGGCGGGGCATGTGGCACGTATGGGGGAGGAGAGAGGTGCATACCGGATTTTGGTGGGGAGACCCGAGGGAAGGCGACCACTTGGGAGACCCAGGCGTAGATGGGAGGATAATATTAAGATGGACATTCGGGAAGTGGGGTGGGAGGACATGAACTGGATTGATCTGGCTCAGGATAGGGACAGGTGGCGGGCTCTTGTGAATGCGGTAATGAACCTTCGGGTTCCATAAAATGCGGGGAATTTCTTGACTAGCTGATAAACTGTTAGCTTCTCAAGAAGGCCTCTGCTCCATGGAGTTAGTTAGTTAGTGTACGAATTTTTGAGCTAGGTTCAAATTCAGGAATTAAAGGGCCAATGAGTCCCTGCAGTTCCTTATTAGGCATTCATACGTTTAGCCATATGTATATCTAAAAGTAGCTATGTACGAATTTTTGAGCTAGGTTCAAATTCAGGAATTAAAGGGCCGATGAGTCCATGCAGTTCCTTATTAGACATTGATACGTTTAGCCATATGTATATCTAAAAGTAGCTATGTACGAATTTTTGAGCTAGGTTCAAATTCAGGAATTAAAGGGCCAATGAGGGCAACAAATCAAACCGTCCACCTGTCGATTGTCTATCCTTTTTTTTTTACTGTTTGTAGTCGGCTGCCGCTATAATAAAGGGAAAGGAAAGCGTAAGGCTCAATAATGTCCTTGGGACAGTGGGTCTTATCTGATTGCAGAGACATTTGACGGATTTGCAATATAGAAATTCGAGATTTGAAATATAGAAATTCGAGATTTGAAATTTCCACAGCGATGTAATGTACGATTCATGTCTTATGGGATGTGAGGCTATGTCGCTAGGTTATTGGTTTCCGGCGTTTCGGAGGAACGCATTGCTTTGATGTTCAGTGGTTAAGGATTTCAGTTGTGAGTTTCCTACCGTTGTAATTAGAAGGTTTCGCATACTGAGTACTTAATTCTATATTAGATATCGCCAGTCAATTTGCAGGGCGAGTAGCACATCCATTTGCTCGCCGTGTTACAATAAACAATGAAAATCAACTACAGAGCTCGTATTAACAGCTCTGGTACTTGCAGGTTTAAATAACTGAATCGACTTTGGTTAAAAATGAAGAAATAAGAGCAGAATTAATAAATAAATTAATAAATAAATTATAGCAGATTACTGATGCACGGGGACACAGAATTTATTCGTAAGGAAAGATACGTACATTCAAAAGTTAACATATGTATGCACTGTGAACGGCAGAAAAAACGTAGGTCGGGCAAGAAAGGGCTGAGAGAGGCCTGGATTGGTTTGTACCGAGGGTGACAAGCGAGGCGAAGTTCGGGAGCCACAGTTAGGCAATAGCCGTGTCTTTATTGTCAAGTCAAACGTACGGTAGCAACACTGCTCACTGCCTGAGAGACGGCAGCCAGTGCTTTCTATTGTCGGCATGAGGAACTACTGCCTGTTGGGGAATCCACTAGGTGCGCTAGTGGTCTCTTGTAGAATATTCTTTGTTAGAAACATTGATTATTGTCTTTTACAGGCAACTCTCCCTAGCCTTATGCAGCTCGCGTGCCGCGTGGTGGTAACCTGGTTTACAGTGTTGTTGCTGATAGTGGTGAATCGGCTATTGTCTGTTGGAGATTATATTTAATGATGTGGGCAGTTAGTTAATTTTTACGCCATCTGTGTCGCTCTTGCCATGCATGCAGCGGGTTTACAGGACATAGTGAACTGCAGTTCAGCAGCCCCTTACTGTTAGGCCTCCATACTAACAGTTACGTATGGTGAGTTGTATAAATCAGCCTGAATACAAATGCACACATCCTTGTGTTGGTAGCAAAGTCTGTGTTTTTTCTGAAACAAAAACCAGTAGCCCTGGGCTTATACTGAGTGTTTTAAATCCGACGTGTGAAACTGTAAAAAATAATGGAGTGTATCAGTAAAGTAACAATAAATTTACCCTTTTTACGACGCGTGTGTAGGAAGACCCCGTTCTTGTCTTTTTCTACGATTTTATGGTCAGCTAGTCGCGTGTCTCATAAAACTTATATCACTGGCTGTCGAACTTTATTTCAGTAGTTCCTCTCACAATAGTTTGCCTTCTTTGCATCGAAATCAGCTGCATCAGTATTTGTACAAAGGAAATCCTGTATGTGATGCGTAGAATAACAAATTTCAGCCGTCGGGGCAACATTAATTCTTTAAAGACGAAGCGTATGTTTTATATAAGGACTCAGTGCGTACCGCGCTGTAAACACTCTCCACTTCGGTTATAAAAACCAGTCTGTTAATGTTTTATAAGGCAAAAGTTGTTGTTTGTTCTGAGATCCGTACAAAACACATAAACGCAATGTGGGCACCACGTAGAATTTTTTAATGTTAAACCTGGTCGTACGTAAAGTTACCGCTAAGCTTTAAAGGGCTAACCGTTCGGTGTCAGCCCCGCGGAAACATTAAGTCTATGATTATACTGTACAAAATCTTCGAAAAGTAGAATTGTATACCATAATCAGTACTTTACATAAAAATAACCTTCAGCTGGTAAAAGAACTCGAGAAGAGCTGCAATACGTACAGTTTCGGAATTTATATCAGTAACATAAAACCTTGTACATTATTATCATTTATGTAAAAATCAGATTTCATTTCTCTTTATACAACTTTATTTTGCTAATATCCTTCGAAGTATTCTGTACGTATTGTGTGGGCTGTTACCAGAAGGTTCGCAGGTAGGCCGAAACATGTCGTGAAGAATAATGAATCCAGAGAACAATAAACAGTGAATTTAATGTGTTCCATGTCCGTGCACTATATTATACAAAAACACTAATCACCAACAAATGCACAAAAGCGTTTTATCATCAATCGTAACACACTCCTACATGTTTCGACCCTGCTGGGTCATCTTCAGGGAGACTGTGTACACA
>BLKM01003645.1:73435-83702 GCA_013340265.1 Coptotermes formosanus | reverse complement strand
AGAAAGAAAGAAAGAAAGAAAGAAAGAAGGCCTCTGCTCTAGGCAAGCAGTCTATTAGGCTAGAGAAAAGAAATAGCTTAACAGTGACAGGATAATTGTCATTAAAATAGAAGACGCGAAGACTGCAAGCCTGCTGGGAATTTGCTAAACTGCGAAATAAGTGGGCCGGCAGATGGATCGTGCGGACAGGCACACACAAACACACGTACATAGCCTTTACATTACGCACATAAATTTAGTGTTTCACGCAAATACCCTCAGAATATGCGAGCGGGGTATTTGATTATTTGAACTACCATCAAATAACCCGTCAAACACAACTACATTGTTTATTCAAAAACACTAATCACCAACAAATGCACAACGAGAGTTTTATCATCAATCGTAACACACTCCTACATGTTTCGACCCTGCTGGGTCATCTTCAGGGAGACTGTGTACACAGTCAGTCAACAGCACATTCTAACTCAACTGTAAAGTGCAACCTTAGTGTAACGACAAGAAAAAGTTCTCCCTGAAGATGACCCAGCAGGGTCGAAACATGTAGGAGTGTGTTACGATTGATGATAAAACTCTCGTTGTGCATTTGTTGGTGATTAGTGTTTTTGAATAAACAATGTAGTTGTGTTTGACGGGTTATTTGATGGTAGTTCAAATAATCAAATACCCCGCTCGCATATTCTGAGGGTATTTGCGTGAAACACTAAATTTATGTGCGTAATGTAAAGGCTATGTACGTGTGTTTGTGTGTGCCTGTCCGCACGATCCATCTGCCGGCCCACTTATTTCGCAGTTTAGCAAATTCCCAGCAGGCTTGCAGTCTTCGCGTCTTCTATTTTAATGACAATTATCCTGTCACTGTTAAGCTATTTCTTTTCTCTAGCCTAATAGACTGCTTGCCTAGAGCAGAGGCCTTCTTTCTTTCTTTCTTTCTTTCTTTCTTTCTTTCTTTCTTTCTCTCTTTCTTTCTTTCTTTCTTTCTTTCTTTCTTTCTTTCTTTCTTTCTTTCTTTCTTTCTTTCTTTCTTTGTCTGACCTGTACGTACGCATTGTAGGTGTAGAGGGTTATTGTTGCACCTGATCACATTCCGACACACACACACACACACACACACACACACACACATTAGGTAGGACTCCTCTGGACGATGGAGCGGCCCGTGCCAGAGACCTCCATGCCCCGGGAGCGATTCGAACCCGCAATCCCTGCAAGCGAGCGGCCGCAGACCCGCGCCTTAGACCGCGCGGCCACCGGGATTCTTCATAAGCTAATATTTCCTCAGCTGCTCGAGAAATACCCTAACCCTTATGGAACCTGAAAGTTCATCACCGTGTTCACAAGAGCCCGCCACATATGTGGGAGAGAGAAGAGAACCTAATCCGAGAATGACGAAGAAGAAGAAGTACAAAGTGTGAAGCTCATCCTACATTTGTATGAAATACGAATGAAATATTTCACAGCACGTACTTCGTTGATGCTGTGAACAAGCTGTTGCTTCTGAAAGGAAGTTTTTGATTTTATCGAGAGGCGATTTATAGATACTCACTTCTTCCTGCGTCTACTCCATTTAGCACCGAGACTTTAAACTAGTCGACCGTACTATAATTCAGGTATCGAAAGGGAGGCGTGTGCTTCATTTAGAGACAATTTCAATACAGACAGGCTGTATCGATTGCTGGAAACGAGTGTGGAAGATTCCACTACAATAACGTCATCATTGAGAAAAAGAAACTTTGGAGTAATGAATACACGATCGATTTGGAAAGGAATACTTTCTTAGTGCGCAGAAAATTGTGGTTTAAAGTGAATGAATATGTCACTTAAAGTAAAGATAAATACGATCGAACTTGGTTATAACGTCGTGAAAGGGAGTCAATATTTCGTGTCGTTATAAACCGGTGTCGTTATAACCGAGGAGTATAATGTTATGGTTAACAGTGAGGAATTAATTGGTACCGCAGAATATCTGACGTTATAGGCGAGGCGCCGTGTAAACCGATGTCACTTTAACCGGGGTGTACTATACGTGCATCATAATAACACCAAAAATAAAACACCGGACTAATGGTGCTTATAGGCTCGCACTGCCGGGAGGCGTGATGCGGTTTTTGTGACTAGAGGCACTTTGTGACTATCCGGTTAAGAATCCGTGGAGTCCTCTGGCTAACTCAATATGGAGTAAGAAAATTTATAGACTGTTAGAGGTCAAAAATGAAACCGTGTTAAGCTTGAGGTCTTTTAATAAAATTGACAGGCGTTTGATTTAAGTTTCATGTAAGATAAAGGTTAAACTGCACCGATACTCACATACGAACAGAAATGAAATTGTCCCTACAGTGTTTAGGGTATAAAATCGGTATCAAACTTTGTGAACACCCTTCCGTGCTTTTGGAAATATTACCTTCGGATAGAAGGTCGGCCTCCCTATAGCCTTGATGTTGTTTGTTTTCTTCAAAGGTGTGTACCGACAAAGTAATTATTTAATAGAATTTGGCTGAGTTAAACTTCCGTTTATAATAAAATCATATATTTTCGAACGCCACTATGGAGTACTTCTGGAGAATGTAATTTCTTGAACTCTCACAGCCTGTGGGTTTTGTTTTGGAAGATGATTCGTTTTCCTAAAATTGTTTCCTTTCGCATATTTTAGTACGTAGAAATTCGAACGTGATCCAGAATTAGAAAACTTCCGTTATTCATTTCATTATATAGTCTTGTCTTACGACAGGTCCATAGCCTCTTCCAAAGCGAGTTCTCCACACAGTGCGATCTAGTGCTTCCTCTTTCAGCTTCCAGTACTATATTCTCTTTTCCTTAAGGTCATCCAGCAGCTGCTTATATCTTCTTCCTCATCTTCCCGTCATTTCTATCCTTTCCTCTAACTTTCCTTCAGTAACATGTTTTAGAAGGCAGTTTATACGCAAGATATGACCAATCCAGTTAGACCTTATTCTTTTATTGTACGTAGGATGTTTCTCTGCTCCTTGACCTCTGTATTGACATTTATTTCAATGGGTTGCAACATATTTTCTTGTGAAAGGAATGACTTTTTTTTAACTGCTTTCTCGGCGGACGTTACCTCTTAAATCTACACACTTTTCTGGTCGGGGTGATACAGAATTGCTTCAGCTTTCTTTGTAGGCGTGGCTTCCGTGATATTAATTTCAGAGCAGCAAAAGTTTCCGCCTCTTGCAGACGGGTGCGTGGATATCGCATTATAAGATTGATGGTGCCGGTTACTTAATTCTGTGCTTGTGGAACTGGCTGAAGAGTTAGCCAGGCACAATCTCTCGCGACTCTGCCTGCTGGCGACGCAGTTCATCTAATATGATGTTCAGATTGTTCCTACCCGTATGTGTGTTGCCACAACACGAAGCGCATAACATTATGTAGCTTAAGGGGTCTGCAGTGTACGAGTGTATAGCATTCGGATCGAAATTGTTCAACTCCTTTGCTGTGAAAAACTTATACATTTGTCATATTGTTCATAGAGTTCCATATCAATGATAAATTACACAATATTCAGTACAAAAAAAAATGCACGTATTGCTTTTAGATGTTATATATTAGAATATATACTGTACTCATCACCAAATATTATTCGGGTAATCAAATCGAGAAGAATGAGATGAGTGGGGCGTGTAGCACGTATGGGGGAAAAGAGAGGTGCATACAGGATTTTGGTGGGGAGACCTGAGGGAAGGCGACCACTTGGGAGACCCAGGCGTGGATGGGGGGGATACTATTGCAATGGATCTTCAGGAAATGGTATGGGACATGGACTGGATTGAACTGGCTCAGGATAGGGACAGGTGGCGGACTGTTGTGAATGCGGTAATGAGCCTCCGGGTTCCATAAAATGCGGGGAATTTTTTGACTAGCTGAGAAACTGTTAGCTTCTCAAGAAGGCCTCTGCTCAATGGAGTTAGTTAGTTAGTTAGTTAGTTAGTTAGTTAGTTGTTTATATTAGAATATCTTCTACATCGATCCAACATGTCTCAGGAATTAATATTCTAATATTTTATTCTTCAGTGTAGTCGATTATCTGTCGTGTTTTCGCCACCTGCTGTAGACTTGAAATGCTTAGACTCGCTTTCACGTATATGACGTATCTCTAGATAATTAATAGCTGATGGATAGGATATGTTTAGTTTGAAAGAAGCTGTAAGTGTTTAAAATTGAAATCTGGTACACTAGTCGTGTCCACTGGTAAATTCGGAAGTTTCGAAGGGTGTTTTTGCATTTGTATTCATGGTATTGCATTTGTATTTGTATTCGACTGTTCGAAACATGTGTACCTACTTAGCGTTATATTCCGTCAGACTGGGAACTTCAGCAGCACCGCTGTGATAACCGTGAATCTCCCAAACATTTTTTTCTGAATATACGTGCTGTCTAGTTGAATCTTCTTCTCTACCGTCGAAAAAAAACGCTTCTGTGATTGGAAGTAGACCGCAAGACAGAATGGAGTGTGAGATGCGTCAGGTAAGTCTATTGAAACGAATAAAGAAGTCATTAAGAAGGCAGACAACGTGTACCTTTCATAAGCAGTGTACACACTGAATTTCTGACGTGCGGGTTCTCTAATAGGTGCAGGACGGAGCGAAAGTCATTTTCACGCAAGACGCAACATTTTAACGTCGAATGTCAAGTGACTTTTGCAACACCCTGTGTATAGTTTACGCGCAGCGTATGGGTTATTTTTTCTGAAAAATACATTTGTTAAATGGGAGCATGCCTGAAATGTAAACAATGGTCAGGTCACGTGGGATTTCGTTACCAACATCCCTTATTTTACGCTAAAAATACTGGGTTCCCCATCGGACTCCTTCAGAAACAGTGTTTAAGGCCTCGACTGGCGTGTTTTGTAACGTGACAGCTTGGTTGCATGCACACTCAGCTGGATGGCAGAGTTAATCATCCGGCTCAGATGCAGGACGGAGCGAAAGTCGCTTTGACACAAGACGTATTTTAACATCGAGTGTCAAGTGACTTTTGCAACACCCTGTATATAGTTTACCCCCAGCGTATCGGTTATTTTTTCCTGAAAAATACATTTCTTAAGTGGGAGCATGCCTGAAATGTAAACAATGGTCAGGTCACGTGGGATTTCGTTACCAACATCCCTTATTTTACGCTAAAAGTACTGGGTTCCCCATCGCACTCCTTCAGAAATAGTGTTTAAGGCCTCGACTGGCGTGTTTTGTAACGTGACAGCTTGGTTGCATGCACACTCAGCTGGATGGCAGAGTTCATCCTCCGGCTCCAGCTTTGTTACACCGCCACAGACAACCAGCAAATGCGGTGCAATCAGTCTGTTTCCAATACATCTACAGCACCGAACAGATCTATCATCTGCCTCTCATTAAATTGATTAGACAGGCAGTAAACACCGTTCTCCAGGTGTTATATCAAACCACTATAAAAGAGACACGCAATGTACGTATAACCTAACACCGAGGCGCGTTCGCATAACCATTGTTGCCGTGGAAAAGCCATAAGTATTACATATTCTGAGTGTGTGTGTCTGTAGCCTTAGTTATCCAGCACGCAAAGCGCATGCGCCGTGTTATATTGTCATTTGTGGCCTGTCCGGCTGTACCATATTTTTCCACATTATCTCATAAACGGCGCGATTTTCGGAAGGAGTTGTAGAACATAAAATGTGTGTTTTGATTTTCTCGTCAATCCTGTGTAAAACATTTCTCATTCTAAGAAGAATTCAGCGAGATATTACCATAAATGTACATAGGTGTCCGTGCAAAGTACCCGGTATCCTAGTCAGATTTTAATGAAACTTGAATTTTCTCGACAGAGTTTAGAAAAGTACTCAAATATCAAATTTAATGAAAATCCGTCCAGTGGTAGCCGAGTTGTTTCATTCGGACGGATGGACGGACAGTCATGACAAGGCCAATAGTCGCTTTTGGGAAAAATGCGAATGCGCCTAAAAACGATAGACTTATCGAATGTGTGAAATTGGATATTCTGTTGGATGTCGACAGTTAAATCTGATGGCACATGTAGTGACCACTGAGATTTGAAGGGCTAAATTGTGCTGTCAAAGCTTACCATTGGCTAAATCCTGAGACTGTTTTATTTCTGTTAAGGACTCATTTATAGTGACGTCCATTTATACTTAGTCCAGGTACCAATACGTTCCCCATCTGACTTGTTGATGCCTCAGTTGTTTGTTGATGCCTCAGTTGTCAGCGCGTTTAACCTTTTAAAGCCTAGCGGTAACTTTACGTACTACCAGGTTTAACATTAAAAAATTCTACGTGGTGCCCACATTGCTTTTATGTGTTTTGTACGGATCTCAGAACAAACAGCAACTTTTGCCTTATAAAACATTAAGAGACTGGTTTTTATAACCGAAGTGGAGAGTGTTTACAGCGCGGTACGCACTGAGTCCTTATATAAAACAGACACGCTTCGTCTTTAAAGGGTTAATGCTATGCACCATCCCAAATTAATATTTGTGTTATTTTCATTGTTTTCTAAGCAATGATTCATAGTCCCTCCCTCTTCTGCGTACTTGTTCACAGTATGTATAGAGGGTAATTGTAATTTCATTTGATCACACTCAGGCACACGCCACAGTCGGTAGGACTCCTCTGGACGAAAAATCGGCCCGTCACAAGAGACAAACATCCATGCCCACGGTGGGATTCGAACCCACGATCCCAGCAAGCGAGCGGCTGCGGACCTACGCCCTAAACCGCGCGGCCACTGGGATCGGCTTCTAAGCAGTGATAAGGTACATAACGTATGGCACGCGCAACATGTCTGCCTTCTCGGTAAAACACACGAAAGCTGATTAACGATTTGTGATCGGGATATTATTATTCAGAAGAGCTAAAAATGGTGAGATTTGTGGCAGAATATCTTTTCGGCATTATGATAACCGTATGAACCGGGGAAATGTATATGGAAGAGTTGGAATTCTCAATTGAGAGGGAATAAATTTGTTGGCTGACGTGCATTCTGGGTGTCCATCAGCTGTAACGTATGTTTGGGGTTAAAGAGTAAATCTAGCAGTGTATTCAGGATAACAGAAGAAACCCCACCGCTGAAACTGAATCTAAAATAAGCACGAAATGTGGAGATATGAGCAAGAATATCTGAAAGCGCCGATCCCAGTGGCCGTGCGGTCTAAGGCGTAGGTCTGCGGCCGAGCGCTTGCTCGGATCGTGGGTTCGAATTCCACCACGGGCATGTATGTTTGTCTCTTGTACAGTGTTTGTGTTGTCAGGTAGAGGTCTCTGCGACGGGCCGATCCCTCTTCCAGAGGAGTCCTACCGACTGCGGTGTGTGTCTGAGTGTGATCAAGTGAAAATGAACAATCTCGACACCTGCTGTGAACAGGTAGCAGAGGGAAGGACTGCGAATATCTGGAAGCTCAACTTCTGGTATTTTGTTCTCATGAAGTAACGGAACTTGTGAATCATGAGAATAAATGTATTGGAAAGCAGAGGAATATCGCTGTAATTTGTTTAAATACAGTGTGATTTGTTAGCACTTAAAGCAACATTACCTTTCACTGTTTTACTTAATTTTGCATTAAACAGCATTAACCATTTAAAGACGAAGCGTATCTGTTTTATGTAAGAACTCAATGTGTACCGCGCTGTAAACACTCTCCACTTCGGTTATAAAAACCAGTCTCTTCATGTTTTATAAGGCAAAAGTTGCTGTTTGTTCTGAGATCCGTACAAAACACATAAACGCAATGTGGGCACCACGTAGAATTTTTTAATGTTAAACCTGGTGGTATGTAAAGTTACCGCTAGGCTTTTAAAGGTTAAAACAGGAATCTTTGCTAGAAAACCAAGATGATACCAAATTAGTTTGCGTTTGGGAATACATGATATATATTTTAATACACAAGAACGTAGTTTGTATTGGTTACGTCTTGAGATCAATACTGGTTTGTTATTTACAGTAATAATTGTTGTTATTGTTGTTGTTGTTGTTGTTACTGTGATGTGTCCATTCTACGCGAAGTTTCACCACCTGGTGAGTAATTTTATAACTTACCCACAGGCAGTGTAATGGGCCAATATGTAATGGCGCTGCCACGGAATGAAGCTATTCTTAATCACAGTCAAATTATTTCAAACCGCTGTTCTCAAGGCCATACGTATTTCATAGCAAGACACCTTGACTATTAGCCTTCAGCGTGTTCCGCCACAAAACATAAAGAGAAATCGTGCAAGGTGTGTTGCCTACTCGGCACCTTTTTCTCATTTTTTAATTTATTCTTTTTTGCCCTTTAAATATTCATAATTAGCGCCGCGACTATGAATGTTATACACAGTTTTGTTCGAACCTCCTCTAAGTCTGCATGACCATGAAGATGGAGGCACTGCGGCACTTGGAAACTTTATTAACTACTTACCAGTCAACACAGTGCAAAATCTCAGAAGGTAGGTAAAGGGTGAAAAAATGTGTCCCTGTCCACTGCATGAAGGTATACAAAATAAGTAGAGGTATAGCTCCATTCATTCTTAACCTCGACACTGGGTGAAGATGAGTGTTTAACTTCAGACCCCAGCCGAAGGACCCAAATTTGTATTGAACAGGAGTCTGGGTGGGCCCCAAAGCCAATATAGACATTTTGGAAAAGAAATGAATCCCAGAAAACGAAACATTTTGTCAGGAAATTTTTTCATCGTGCAGCCTTTCGGTCAACTTCGCTCTGCTGTCGCCTTGTGGATACCATAAACTTAACGAACGTAAAACGGTTTCAAACACTATTTGCGTGGGAAATAAATCAGGAATGAAAGCACACGAAGTGTAAATAAGCAAGATTTCAGGAATCTTTACGTCATTTCTCAGGACACAGCGATGAACATTAAAAATCCACGTCAATATAACAATTTCTAAAACTTAGGTATAGCTGAACAATTATGTCATTCTGGATTATTTTTGTCGATATTCTTGTGGTAGACCCGATGCAACAGAATTGTTGCCTAGTAATTTTTCAGTCGTAACTGAGTTTTATGTCTCTAACGCCTCACCAAATAGAGTATTATTCGTGTGACTGAACTATGGAGGATGGGACAGGCGGAGCGTGTTGGCTCATGTAGGGATAAGAAGAATGTATACAGAACTTTGATGGGGAAACCTGAAAGAAAAAAACCACTTTTAAGAACTAAGCCTAAATAGGAAAGCAATATTAAAATAGATCAAGGATGGGATGTTGTGGACTGGATTAATCTGGCTCAGGATAAGGGCAAGTACCGCTCTGTCGTGCGGGTGATCAACATTCGGATTCCATGAAACCTGGGGAATTTTTTTTTTTGGACTAGCTGACAGACATTTGGCTTCTAAGTAGGAATTATGTTCCACGTGGTTGGCTGTTTATGTGGAAAAGATTAAGACGTGTCATTCTAAGCAGTGGAACAGCAGTAGGCGTCGATCACAAAAGGCGTACACGACTTGTACTGGGCAAAAGAGGATTCGTGTGTTTGGATTTGCGCACACTGGCTATCATAATCGTGCTCGCAAAGCACTGAGTAGAGTTGACAGGTGGGATAAAAGCATCTCGAGTGGAGGAGAAGCTGCTGTTTAGACTGTTTTCGTGACTTGGGTGACGTGTCTTTTGTTCGACTCAGAACCAGGATCTTGTAGCAGTTAGCGGCACACCGCCTAAGGAAGAATTCAGCTGCAAAAGAAGCACTCATTAGCGCCGTGATACGTTTCGCGTCCAGTTTTTTCACTTTATTGTCCAATAATCATCCTAAGAATCATAAAATTAGAGTCTCAATAACCAGAGCTATTGAAAGCGTCGTTAAATAAACAGGTAAAATAAGTGTGAGACGGAAGACTGGTTAAGTAATGTTTACACGACATCTGCTTATCATTTCTGACAATGCTGCTTACTCACGTTCGTTGTAATGTTAGTCGTATTGGAAGGGCGAGCGGGCGGGCGAAGTCTGGGAACCTTCAGACAAAAGAAGCCGCTGTTGCACAGAGGGCAGCACTGGACAGACAGGTACATTCGTATGATTTTCAGTTGATTTATTTAAAGTATTTTGCAATGTAAAGTTCTGTACATTTTGTATGTTTATGGCTTATTCCATATCCTACTGTCTTGTGTCAAAATTATGGATCCATGGAATGTATGTATGTATGTATGTATGTATGTATGTATGTATGTATGTATGTATGTATGTATGTATGTATGTATGTATGTATGTATGTATGTATGTATGTATGTATGTATGTATGTATGTATGTATGTATGTATGTATGTATGTAT
>BLKM01003645.1:29967-70507 GCA_013340265.1 Coptotermes formosanus | reverse complement strand
TACGTACGTACGTACGTACGTACGTATGTGTGTGCATGTGTCTGTGTGTATGTATGTATGTAAAACTGGGCCAGACGATGACCTAAATGTTTCTGTACACCTAATAAATAATAATAATAATATAACTGCAGAAAACAGCTGTACTGGGCACAGCACACACACTGCGGAAAGTGCTAATGTAGAAGTACAGAACGTTCAACATGGGAAATAACATTACATATACCATAAATTGTAATTACAGAATAGCTGAAACATATATACCATAGCAACATGGTTTGTTTAGGTGCATATTTATAAATATTCTGCATCAAAGTTGCAAAATAATAATAATTATTATAATAATAATGTGGCGGTCTGTAAGAGTAACGCAGCAGATGGCAGAGGCCCATAAGACACAAACGTGGGAGGAGAACAATAATAAAGCTGAAGCCTAAGGGCACAGAGATGATGGAGAAGAAGAATGCGGGCTGATCTCATGTTTATGCTGCAGCGTATGCTGGATGTATGCAGCGTTGAGAGATGTAAGTTTGGCGAACGGAAAATGGCCAGCTTGCACTTCAGTTTAATTGCTATACAGCATTCACATGAAGGGGCTGAATAAACCAACAAAACTTTCGGTCTGATTAGTCGATGTTGAAGGCAAGATTCAAACCCGGCCACTCTAGAAACACATCACAGGCGTTATGACTTGATATCTGGTTGGCGGTAGGAAGAACGTCAGAATAAAGTGGGACAAGTAGAAGAAGAATTATGAATAATGTATGAAGGAGATGAAAAATAAAACTGCCGACCAGGGGTGCACAAATTTTTTCGAAATCCAGGAGCCACATGAAAATTGTAGGCGCTAGAAAGCTGACATGAAACAAGTTCCATAAATGAGGACCCCAAAAATATTAAGTGCCAGAGTACAAAATTTAGTCGCCGCGGCGATCTGGCGACCGGAATTTGTTCACCCCTGATGTAAAGTTGTATTCGGAATGCGTCAGTTTCGAATGCTGTCCGGAACATAGGCTATTCTAAGTTTCAGGTGGTTTTTCTCGGTGCTTCCAATATATTTCCGATATGATACTTCTATGGCCGATCCCAGTGGCCGGGCGGTCTACGATGTGGGTCTGCGGCCTTTCGCATTCTGGTGTTTTGGGTTCTAATCCCGCCGGGGGCATGGGTCTGTCTCTGGGGATTGTTGTGTGCTGTCAGCTAGACGTCTCTGCTTTGGGCTGATCCCTCGTCCAGAGCAGTCCTACCGAGTGTGGTGTGTCTGAGTGTGATCGTGAAACCTCGCTAATTTGGCCCTGGCCCACTAGGGGCTGTTGCATCTTTGGAAAAAAAAATATTACCTGCATCAGGTAATGACTGCTTCCTTTCAAATCCTTCCTAATTTAACACTGATTTATTTTATACAGTCTGCCGTACTGGGGGGTGTCATTAACCCTTTAAAGACGAAGCGTATCTGTTTTATATAAGGACTCAGTGCGTACCGCGCTGTAAACACTTTCCACTTCGGTTATAAAAACCAGTCTCTTCATGTTTTATAAGGCAAAGGTTGCTGTTTGTTCTGAGATCCGTACAAAACACATAAACGCAATGTGGGCACCACGTAGAATTTTTTAATGTTAAACCTGGTGGTACGTAAAGTTACCGCTAGGCTTTAAAATTTTAAGGTATAACATAAAACAAAAGTAGCTAAAGGAAGTAGAGAAAGAGAAAACTAAGAATGAGGATGATGGGAAAGAAGGGAAGGAGAGACAGTGTAGAGAAGAATAAAGAAGAGGAAACAGACACCTCATGATTATCTCTGCAGATGCTATCCGTATACTGCTGATATAATCATGTGTGCCATACTGAGGGACGGACTGAGTTAGTTTCCATTGACCTGCGCATGCCTGCAGGAGGGACGGGGCGTTCCAGAGGTCAAGGTGGTTATATTATACTGTACCTGCTGCATGTATCCCGTCCCCATGCAGTGGCGGCTAGTCACAGCACTGTTGACTCTAGTATGATGCAGTTCGCACGGTAACGGTTCCCTTCCTCAACAGTTTCGAAGCTCGGAAAAATGCCTTAAAGAATCAGCGAGTGTTGGGTCAAACAGTGTAGAGGGTCAGAGTTCATATCTCCTCCCAGAGGCCGGCGAAAGAACATCAAGTTTCGCAGATTTGTATTCTATGCTACATTTATTTAGGAAACTTATGCTTTATTTTTCCTTAGAATTTGTTTCAGTTTTAGACGCGTTCGCATAATCGCCGGAAACTGTTAGCTTCGTCATGTCTGTCCGTCTGTCCGCATAGAACAACTCCGCTCCCACTAGACGGATTTTTATTAAATTTGATATTTGAGGATTTTTCGAAAAACTGTGGAGAAAATTCATGTTTAACAAAAATCTGACAAGAATAACGGGTACTTTGCATGAAGACCTATGTACATTTATGATAATGTATCTTTCAGTTCTTCTTAGAATAAGAAGTCTTTCAGACAGAATTTGTAGAGAAAACCAAAACACACATTTTATGTTCAATGACTTTTTTTTTAACGAAAATCGTGCCATTTATGAGACAACGTGGAAAAATATGGTAGAGGTAGACAGGCCACGGATGCAGTACGGCGCATGCGCTTTGCATACTGGGTAACTAAGGTTACAGATACATAACCAGAATATGTAATACTTATTGCTTATATATTGAAATTCAAAGTTTTTGTAATGAAACGGACAGGGTAGGAAGCAGTAGTGGCCAGTCTACGGTAGGTTGTTGTACCGTGCATTCATTCTCCTGGGGTCACCAAAAAGAAACCCGGGTTCTGCAACAGTTTTTGTTACCGGCTTCCCAGTCGAGATTCGAACTGTGTACTTTCTGGACACAGAGCAGTAATGTTGTCGGCTGAGGTAACTTGCTTGGGCTGTCACGCAAAGTAACGTACTGTGGCTAATGCGTCGTAATCGCGTACTGATGGCGCGTTCGATTATGCTCGTTCAACTACCGCCCGCCGCGCCGTAACTGGCTCGCAGCGGGCAAAAGGAACGACCGCGAATGCTAATAGATTTGGCCGATCCTCAGTGCTGCGTGCGTGCACTTGCTAAAGAGTGTCAAGTGCTGAGAACTTCCTATCGCTAACCTCAGCTGGGCAAGAAATTTCTTGCATGTTACCGAAACCGAAGTTTCAGTACAGCGTTCCCAACAGCTGTGCACTGAGATTTCGATCTTCTGGGATATTACGCGGCGTCGTGTCGTAATTGTTTACCGACGTTTCGGGACAACATATCGATCCCCTCTTCAAGGGTCAGAAGGCCAGAAGAAGAAGAAGAAGAGATGGGACGGATGCGTTGTCCCGAAACGTCGGTAAATAATTACCAAACGACGCTGCGTAACATCAAGCTCTCCTTTGGTCTATATTCTGAGCCAGATTAGTCCAGTCAGCTCTCTCCCAAAGTTTTTCCTTAAGATCCATTTTAACGTAATAGTAATTAAACATTCTGAGTTTGACCCTTTAAAGACGAAGTGTATCTGTTTTATATAAGGACTCATTGCCTACCGCGCTGTAAACACTCTCCACTTCGGTTATAAAAACTAGTCTCTTAATGTTTTATAAGGCAAAAGTTGCTGTTTATTCTGAGATCCGTACAAAACACATAAACGCAATGTGGGCACCACGTAGAATTTTTTAATGTTAAACCTGGTGCTAATTAAAGTTACCGCTAGGCTTTAAAAGGTTAAATGTGGAAACCTGTCTATCCAGTGTTCGCCTATATCCGAAAGATAATTGCTTTGTTTGAAGAGCACCAGGCTTCACCATTTTGTCTTTCTGATATTAAAAGTTCTTACAGTTTTTAAATATTAGGTGCATCTAAATTGTATAAATCGTATTTTATATCAGTATTTACAATATCATAGTGAATGGATTCGTAATTCCCAAATTCCTAGTACCTGTACAAATCCCGGCCTTGTAATAAATGTTTTGTAGTATTTTGCCATTTTATAAGGGAAATCTGTCTCCGGTGTGTCCTCCCGCTTGTATGAACAATGGCATTAGTGTACGTTGGAACAGGTCAAAGGACCTCATGGACAAAAGAAGAAGATGCTTGAAAATAAACTGTATAAAAAATTGGACTCACGTAGGCTTCTAATAGTACATTGTTTTGATATTGGCTCTGTGTAGGGCGTCTTTTGTAGAATGACCGCTAGTAAAGCAGCCGACGCCGACAATACATCCAGCATTTGTATGTCTGCTGTGGGCTTAGCCTTTGATTTGTTGAGCAGAGATTTGTCAACCGTTTTAGGCTTACACAGCTCCGATTGATTGGTTGATTGTGAACGGTGAATTGGAAGTAGCTTCAGGAAGCTCCCGTAGTTTGTTTAAGGAATTACATCAGCCTTTACATAGAACAGGGGTGGGCAAAATATGGCTGTCCGTGATATTAACCCTTTAAAGACGAAGCGTATCTGTTTCATATAAGGACTTAGTGCGTACCGCGCTGTAAGCACTCTCCACTTCGGTTATAAAAACCAGTCTCTTAATGTTTTATAAAGAAAAAGTTGCTGTTTGTTCTGAGATCCGTACAAAACACATAAACGCAATGTGGGCACCGCGTAGAATTTTTTAATGTTAAACCTGGCGGTATATAAAGTTACCGCTAGGCTTTAAAATGTTTAAATGTCTTCTCCTGCTTGTAGGTATAGCGTGTTTCTTTTCCTGCTTGACAGATAAGCGCTGGTCCGACGCTGTCTTAAGTTTTTTTTTGTTAGACTCCCTAAAGGTTACTGTCACTGCGATGTTTTGTATAGCTCCCGTCGTCGACTGTTAAACCTCCCCGACGCGCGGTGTACGACGCAACGCTGACAGAGCTTCGGGCGGAGCGTCAGACTGTCACGTATCGGTCAAGCAGGATAAAAAACACCCTATGTTATAAAGCCTAAAGGAATTTTTAAAAATTCTTGTGCGCAATAAAATACGTTGTATAGAAAAAATCAGGATTGAATTTACATGAAATCTAAATGGGAATTGAATTATTTTCGAGCCATAAATAAATATATATATATATACGTATTTACTATTTTGTTGACTTAAAAACAGAGTGTGGGGAAGTCGAGATAGCGGACCGCTTCGGGGTAGATTAAGTTCATGTTTGATGTCATCAGAATATTAATTAAAGTGAAGAAGATAACGTTTTAACTATAGTAACATTAAGAGGGCATGTCAGGTGTAAGTTTATAAGGCACATGCTTTGGGTTCTTCATTTTCAGCTCTAATAAGAACAGTTCACATTTAATTGTAAAGCTGTTCCACTACCTTTCCACGTAGTCCTCGCCATAATCGAGGCACCATATCGTGTGATGAGCTTTGCTGTTCCCTGTTGTTATCAGTCCATGTCCTGTTTTTTCAGCCCTCGTGTCACACCTGTTGACGGTCACCTGTAAATCTGTGGGGCCAAAAATTTTGCTTCAGCACTGCAAGCAGATGATAATCGCTGGGCTACGAATGTCTCTGATTCAAAATCAGTGTAGGTTTCTTAGTTACTAATTATACATCAAGTGAAACAAATTTTGTCGATTCTTGTATATTTTTACGCCATATATTTTTAACTGTCCTTTTTGTTACTAGATGATAGTAAAAGGTAAAGGTAAAGGTAAAGCAGTCCCATTACAGGCCTGGACAGGCCGTTAGGGTTCCAGGAGTTTAAGGCTCCCAGATTTTTAGACAGTCGGCGCGTGAAGGTGATAACGTTGTCAGCCCTACGCACCGGACGTCTTTGCCCCTCAGGAGATATTCCCGGTACTCATTTCTGTTAGAAGCTGAGTCGACCCCAGGGCCATAGTGCGGCCGGAAGGATTATGTCAATGAAAAATTCCAATGACACCGTCGGGAAACTAAATGATAGTATATGCTGTATTTGTCACTTGTTCTAACCAAAGATCTTTTCTTCAAACACTGTGCGGCACTGGATCATTTTGAAGTAGCCCAACTCGACCCCGAATACAATAGTTTCCTACCCCTTGTCTACAAGAACTGTAGGGTTGTGTTAAAGAGAATTTGGTTCCACACAACAGGGAGTTGTCAGGTAGTTAAGACTTACGGATGAAAGGGAACAAAGACCACCGGATCCTGCATGACTGCATATTAGCATACTTCGCCATTGTACAGCAAGCGTGTAATGGAGTACACATGGTACTGAAATTCGGTGCGGGGGCGAGGTGAGTGTCACGACCAAGAAATCCCTGTACTGGATAAGAAGAGACGCTTTCAAGTTTGCTTTACAATTTTTCCTATGTTCGCACTCATTCAAAAGGAAAATGGCAAATTTCATTCGTCAAAAAGTGGCATTCCACATGAAAAGGATCCATAAAATTACCCATTTACATTTAAACGGACACTACTCAAAATCAACTGCGCTGATTAGAGTCCGTTATGTCGTGATTATTTAAAAATGCTGTATCAACATCAGAGATAAGTGAAAGTTGAATTGGATGAGGTAATTATGTGTGACGAAATAGGGATCAAAATTAGTGGTAATATCATATCATATATACTGTATCAAGAAAATGTTTTAAACTACCAGTTCTTGAATTCGCAATAATTAGGGACAGCCTAAATTGAGGTGCATATGTTGAAAAATATTCGCGTCCATTTCTGACAGTAATTGAGTTATGATTACACAAAGCTCTTGCAAAAACAGATGCATCACAGGAATATTATTCGGCGCGTCGAGTGGTCAAGTATACTAGTCGTGGGAATGCAATCGCAATGACCGAGAAAATATTTGACACGCCTACCCCAGTAGAACTGGTTGCCAAATAAACAGTACGAAAATCATCCACTTGGGCCCTTGTGAAATTCACGGTTCTTTGCGTATTTGTCAAATGCACCAATCGTGGGTACACAGCTTTGCTAAAGTGAGGACATCAAATGCCTCTTGATTGGGGGGGGGGGGGAGGAGGAAGAGAAAAGAAGGGAATATAAAGAGGAGGATAAAGTCCTTTCTAACCTCGATTTTATGAGTGTAATTTTATGTTACACAGAATATTCTCTCAGCACTTGTTTGCCGCCTGTACTTGGACCATTAACAGAATATTAATTTCAAAGTTTTTCAGATCTACAGACCGATGTTCGAATGTGACCTGGGGCAAACGCCACTGTTCCAGACACATACAAAATTAGTGACTTAAGTGCACGCGATGTGTGCATGTGCGTGGAATATGATTATTTACCATGTTATTACTTTTTTGCCTACCTAAGCTGCACGTATTCTGGTGCACGATTGTGCAAGATTTACACTGAACGAAATACGCAGTCCTGCAGCGTGTAATTTGTATGGCCGGACCCTGTAGCCTAGAAAAATTCTAAACACTTGCGTAGAAACATGCAGCAATAAAACTACAAGTAACCATAAATACATATATTTGCAGGTTTTCACTTCAGTTGCTTTTTAAATGAAGTTCTTTTTTTATGCTCACTTCTTGTAGGAAAGGTTTGTTCTAACTTAGGGTGACCACACGTCCCGTTTTTAACGGGTTTGCCCCAGTTTTCTGCCACTGAGCACATTGTCCCGAAATAATGTAGTCGGGACGCCAAATGTCCCGTTTTTTTAAAAGCGCATCCCATTTTTCTTATTTTTCCTTTTAATTTTAATAACAAAAGCACATTCTAACCCTTTAAAGACGAAGCGTATCTGTTTTATATAAGGACTCAGTGCGTACCGCGCTGTAAACACTCTCCACTTCGGTTATAAAAACCAGTCTCTTAATGTTTTATAAGGCAAAAGTTGCTGTTTGTTCTGAGATCCACACAAAACACATAAACGCAATGTGGGCACCACGTAGAATTTTTTAATGTTAAACCTGGTAGTATGTAAAGTTACCGCTAGGCTTTAAAAGGTTAAAGAACTTTCTTGTATGAACGTTTACAATTTCGTGAAGGAACAGCCAATCCTTTGGGCAGAAAGTCAGTCATCTAAAAAATATGGCAAAGGTATTAGTGGTGTGTGTCCTGCTCCTTCTGCTAGATAACGATTTGTGTAATTTGACAGTGTTAATGTGAGACTAAGACAGAGATAAATATGTGACTAACCTATGTTAATTTTAAATCAGCTAAACACTTATGGCTAGTTGGCGTGAAACTAGTACAAGAGAATCGTTTTAACTAGTAGGACAGGCTAATTGTGTCAAATCACGATGAGTGTCTTTTCTTTTAAATCTGGTCACCCAATTCTAACAGCCGATCCCAGTGGCTGCGCGGTCTAAGGCGTAGGTCTGCGGCCGAGCGCTTGCTGGGATCGTGGGTTCGAATCCCACCGGGGGCATGGATGTTTGTCTTGTACAGTGTTTGTGTTGTCAGGTAGATGTCTCTGCGACGGGCCGATCCCTCGTCCAGAGGAGTCCTACCGACTGTGGTGTGTGTCTGAGTGTGATCAAGTGAAAATAAAAAACCCTCGACACCTGCTGTGAACAAGTAGGTAGAAGAGGGAAGAAACACGAACGAACGAACGTGTTCTAACTACACGGTGTAAGATCCTCAAAGACGAAAATTATTTAAAGCATAACAATTACGGAAATATTTATTTCATTAGTTATACAAAAATGTTCGCAAAAGGTTTCATTTTGATTAATGTTACGCGAGGTACACACTAGTGGCGCAGCATTACGGTAGATTTTGGAATTTGCCTCTAAAATGGAAGAGAACCTTCACATCGGAATTCGAAAAATACGCGCATATGATTACGTTACCGCGCACGTTGTGGTACTTTTTTAAAGACGATTTATTAGCTTTGTGCTTTTTAGCCACCAGAATCACGATAAATCCAGTCAAAGCATAGCAATTTATTCTGTTATTTTCAGCTACATGTTTCGGCTTAAACGGCCATCATGAGGTTGGACACAAGAGTACAAAACACCTATATAAAGAGTTTATATGGAACTGAGGTCTCAAAACCTCACAGAGTGCAATTCCGTATAAAGTGTGTACATATTTATTTTTTGTTCTTATTTTAAACCTGATGATGGCAGAAAACAGGACAAATTTCGTCTAAACAAATCTACGTTGTATTATTATTCAGAACAACATGTTTCGACCGAATTGGGTCATCTTTAGGGTCACAATTCTTATTTTCAAAACGTATTGAGAACAGAATAAAAGTCGATAAAATGCGATTAGAATGTTAAAATTATCAAAATCTTAAGTGATATGTATGGAGAAAATTTTAGTGCGCTACGATTTTGACAATTTTATTATTTTAATCGCGTTTTATCAACTCTTATTCTTCCCTCGGTATGTTTTGAAAATACGAATTGTAAACCTGAAAATGACCTAAGTTGGTCGAAACTTGTTGTTCTGAATAATAACAGACTGTAGTCGTGTTTAGACGGATTTTGTCTTGTTTTTTGACGATGGCCTTTTAGGCTGAAACATGTAGTTGAAAATAATAGAACAAAATTTTTGTGTTTCTGCTGGATTCATGTGAATTCTAATTACGATAGATTAATTAACCCTTTAAGTCCCCTTACTTAACCCTTTACAGACGAAGCTTATCTGTTTTATATAAGGACTCAGTGCGTACCGCGCTGTAAACACTCTCCACTTCGGTTATAAAAACCAGTCTCTTAATGTTTTATAAGGCAAAAGTTGCTGTTTGTTCTGAGATCCGCACAAAACACATAAACGCAATGTGGGCACCGCGTAGAATTTTTTAATGTTAAACCTGGCGGTACGTAAAGTTACCGCTAGGCTTTAAAACGTTAATATAAATCGATGGCAATAAGCCGCGCCATCAGCAGTAAACTATTTTTAAAGAATTCATCAACACATTTCCGTTCTCTGAGACATCTTACTATTTACCGCTTTATTTACTTTAAGAGTCCACGCAGCTCTTGAGTACCCTTAATCTTTCCACTATTGTGTACCTAAAAACAAGAATGATATAATATGTTTGCTGCTAGAGGGGTAAGGTCGCTACGTATAACGATGGGAACAGACATGGATCGAATGACAAACAGGTAGCAACACGTTCTTTGCGTCAACAGGAGTCAAGTCAAAACACTGGGCTGTCACGAAGGGATCATTTTGACCTGACCTGTAAGGCAAAAGCTGAGGAAGTTTTTGCTAACAAGTGGGCCGCAGATCCCAGTAGTTCCGCGGGCTTGTTACAAAGGCTGCTCAAATTCACGTGACCTCTCAGCAAGTCTTGATTCTCCAGCCAGCGCCCGGTTTCTGTTATTAATTTTGTGATGAATCATATAGCATATTACTGAAATTTTTAACTTTTTTTGGTTTTTCCTCTAACAAATTATGTCCTGATTCCAGTACAAAATCTCTAGTTGTGGCGTAGTGCTTCTGGAAGAGGGTTTAGTGCCATTTCTGCAAGCAGTATGTAGTGATTCCAATGACATAGGTCAAAATTGCTATAAAGGAACCACAGGAGACCGGATATTTCCGTCACAGGCAGTTTCCATTTCACACAGGTACTTGAAGCTAAATTAATCTTTTAAAGCCTTGCGGTAACTTTACGTACCACCAGGTTTAACACTAAAAAATTCTACGTGGTGCCCACATTGCGTTTATGTGTTTTGTACGGATCCCAGAACAAACAGCAACTTCTGCCTTATAAAACATTAAGAGACTGGTTTTTATAACCGAAGCGGAGAGTGTTTACAGCGCGGTACGCACTGAGTCCTTGTATAAAACAGATATGCTTCGTCTTTAAAGGTTTAAAGAGCCTAGGGATTGTGAAAGTTTTTCGCTGAATACAGGATTCCATTCTATCCAGGTTCCGTTTAGGGCAGGTTTCATTGTGTTTTTCAGCAAGACGGAACGCTGCCGCACAACGCAGACACCGTTCCATTGTTTTAAACTTCCGTTTACATAATTGAGTAATTTCAAACTGCTATCCTGATAGATGTAGCCTCCATATTCACCTGACTTCAGTCCTTGTGTTTGGGCTTTGTGGAGTTTTGTAAAGGACAATGTCTGTAGAAATCTTCTTCAAAGAATCGCAGGTGTGAAAAGTGAAATGTGCACAGTCACTGTAAATATTGGTGCAGTTGTTTAAAGACGGGCACAGCAAAATTTTCTTGTGCATCGTCGTCGTGTTGCTGATTTGCACGAGGGACTTACTGAGCACGTTCTTAAGTAGGGCTAAGGTTACCTTTGTGTCACTAAACACCTGCACCGCAGTTCTTAAACTTTATGAAAGGGCTGCGGGCTTTAGTTTAGTGATATGGCAGTTACGTAAAATTTGTGTAAAATGTGAATTAGACTTTTAGTTAAAATTCTGTGCATGGGGCCCATTGTAAGTTGCGAGATGTGAAGTAACAGAATTGTAATAGTACGTAAAGAGCAATTTAACTTTTACAACTTACGTAATATTTTTAGGAGAGGTAAATTAAGAATTTTGGAACGATCTGGCTGTAGTGCACTTCTTGGTTGGGAATGTTATGGGGGTATAAATGAATAAACAGTCGGTTCGAGCCCTCATCGGTTTCGATGCCTTTATTACAGGCCCTTTGTGCCCCTTAAACTAGATTATGAGTCGTGGCAGCCCTGTCCCTTTATAGATATAAACTCCATTGGCTCCCACAAGTATCATGTTCGTGTGGTTAGTGTGACAGGCATTCTGGTTCTGTGACAGGGAATTTATCTTGCAGCTGTACAGTTAAGAACTGCTTAACGAAAGCTTGTTGCTATAATGAAAGCTTTTGGAAAGGAAGAGAACTTCATATAAAATAGATTCTAAAAGGTTTTGACGATGCTGTATGATATTGTGTGGTGAGGGGTTTATGGAATTTATTCATCGTCTGAAGAGTAAAGTATTAACAAATTAAAATCATTATTATATTATATTATTATACTATATTAATATTATATTGTTATATTATTATATTATAAAATATTAACAAATTAAAATCGTTAGTATATTATATTATATTATTATACTATTATTATATTATTATAAAATATTAAAAAATTAAAATCGTTATTATATTATTATACTATATTAATATTATATTATACTATTATTATAAATTTTTAAAAAATTAAAATCGTTGTATTATTACAAAATATTAAAAATATTAAAACAATTATTATATTATATTATTATACTATATTAATATTATGTTATATTATTATACTATTATTAGAAAATATTAAAAATATTAAAAAATTAAAATCATGTTTTTAATTTTTTAACATTTTACTCTTCGAACGATGGATAAAGTCCATAAGCCCATCACCACACAATTTTATATATAATGTCTGCTTTCAGAAAACGATAACTTATACAGAACTGCAATGAAGGGGTTTCTTTTTTGCACAGGAAGTAAAACACGCCTCTCTTTGAGTCTTTACAGACGAAGCGCATCTGTTTTATATAAGGACTCAGTGCGTACCGCGCTGTAAACACTCTCCACTTCGGTTATAAAAACCAGTCTCTTAATGTTTTATAAGGCAAAAGTTGCTGTTTGTTCTGAGACCCGTACAAAACACATAAACGCAATGTGGGCACCACGTAGAATTCTTTAATGTTAAACCTGGTGGTACGTAAAGTCACCGCTAGGCTTTAAAAGGTTAAAGACGAAACGTAATCTGTTTTATATTAGGACTCAGTGCGTACCGCGCTGTAAACACTCTCCACTTCGGTTATAAAAACCAGTCTCTTAATGCTCTATAAGGCAAAAGTTGCTGTTTGTTCTGAGATCCGTACAAAACACATCAATAACTCTGTGGGCAGAACGTAGTATTGTTTTAATGTTAAACCTGGTTGTACTACGTAAAGTTACTGCTAGGCTTTAAAAGGTTAATGCCGATTTGTGGGTGCTGCCGGCCGATGGTCCCGCGTGCAGTCTTGACAAAAGTCCTGCCCAACCTCCCCCTCCCCCAGTTTCATGGCACAGTTCTTCTTATGCGAGCCAGCGGTCGTGTCAGTAGCGCCATACGGCTGGTATTGGCAACACGTGTAAAGCTGTTAGTTGCGGGTCGCCTGGAGTTTGTTTCTCAGCAGACTGTAACTGTACGCTACTATATTAGTACGTAACAAGTGTTGATATTACAAGATATGGACTTTCTGTGCTAAACACCTGGACAAATTTGCACAAAGTGTAGATAGTGTGTTACATTTTTTCAGTGTATTAACCCCTCAGAAACGGGTCAAATGGAGCAGTGACGATATTATTAAGGTTTGTTGTTTATGTTATTGAACTTTCCAAGCGGTTGTAGAGATTATCTTTAATTTCGTAACATTTTTTTTTATAATTTTTAGGTTAGGACGGGAAAGCAGGAGCCTTTGCCGCCTTCAGAGTGTTAATCGATATGTGATATCGATATGAGGAAGAATAATGTAAAAATATAGCGTAAAGAAGTAAATTGTGGGCAAGTAAACTGTGTTTGTTTGGCGCAGAATGGGGTCTGGTGAAATATTTTGGTTCACATTGGCAAACTTTCAGGTTGCATGACACGTTTTAACGGCGAATTTCTCGGCCATCAGTTTTCCAAGGAAGAGTTTTAGCGTGTAGTAACCGAGTTTATATGGAGAACACCCGACAAGCTATGCTGCATTTAAGATTCTTACAGGAGTATCGATAAATGGTCACGTCGTCTGGGATGTTTCTCCGTTTCGATTGATAAATACTTAGCGAGGTTTCGAGGAATTTTGGTGATTTCATCTTCAGGGTAAAGCAGACATAGAAGACTCTAAAGATGAAGACACTAGGATCTATCGAAACGTCGGTAAATACGTACCAGTCGACACGTTGTAGCGTTGGAGAAAATTTTAGTTTTCACCTCACAGGCTAGTTATGCAGAGAACCTTGCGGATCGAGTTACAGTCGCTGTCAATGAGTCTTATGGTGTTTAACCCTTTAAAGACGAAACGTAATCTGTTCTATATAAGGACTCAGTGCGTACCGCGCTGTAAACACTCTCCGTCTTGGTTATAAAAACCAGCCTCTTAATGTTTTATAAGGCAAAATTTGCTGTTTGTTCTGAGATCCGTACAAAACACATAAATGCAATGTGGACACCACGTAGAATTCTTTGATGTTAAACCTGGTCTATGTAAAGTTACTGCTAGGCCTTAAAAGGTTAAAGACCATGTAGGGGATGAAATGTTTAATTAGCACGCAGAGAGAAGAGAATAACCTTGGTTAGGAGGCAGAACTGGAGAGGAAACGATTTTAATGAATGTCTATGGATTCCCATAGGTATTAATGACAAGGCAAACCCTAAACAGGATGACCAGAGGCAGCTGGGATTCTCGTAATGGTAACTTCTGGGATGTGTAGTCTGGTAGAGATTCACCGACGTTTCGGAGGGACCTGGAGCTTTGAGGAAGTAGCCAGTAGTTCTCATCTCTGCTGTCTGGCCTTTGCTATTCTCTTGTGATTTGGTCAATTTCTTTCAGCTGCACAGTAATGCAGGGAGGTCACAAATTTGTGAACTTACTGTGTGTTTCGTCAGAGGAACAGTGGGCTGTTTGTATGGTGTTGTGCGTGTACTCGTGGCGGAGAAAGTTGTGGAATGTATGTGTTGACTAGGCGCGAAATGCCACGTTGAGTACTGCGCTCCAAAATCCACTCAAACGTGATAAATTAAGGGAGTTTGCCCGGTGTAAAGGTGTTCGGAGACAATTTAGATAGGGCTATCATGCGCTCCCTTCACTCCCAGCCCCGCCCCCGGCCGTGCCTTCCTTTTCGATCCATAAATTTGCATCCGGGCAGATATTTTAAATTTGTGTTTCAGATCTGCGCTCCTTTGGGGGTTTTACGGAGCGTAGGATATTAGTTTATTATCGACGTTTCGGGACAACCTATCGGTGTAATCTTACACGGTTAAGATGGGGCAGATAGGTTGTCCCGAAACGTCGGCAATAAGCTACTTTTCGACGCTGCGCAAAATTCCCCTCCCCGTCACACGCGCAGGTCTAATTTACACCGCAGCGGAGACCCGGTATCGCATATTTTGTTATTTCTTAAAGCTTTCGCAAATTTTAGAGGTAATAAAATTAGAAAAAAATTTTGCTACTTTTAAAATAAATACATAATTTCATCCCATTATCATTGTCAGAGGCCAATCCCAGTGGCCGCGCAGTCTAAGGCGTGGGTCTGCGGCCGAACGCTTGCTGGGATTGTGGGTTCGAATCCCACCGGGGGCATGGATGTTTGTCTTGTACAGTGTTTGTGTTGTCAGGTAGAAGTCTCTGCGACGGGCCGATCCCTCATCCAGAGGAGCCCTACCGACTGTGTCTGAGTGTGATCAAGTGAAAATAAACAACCTCGACTCCTACTGTGAGTAGGTAGAAGAGGGAAGGACTACGAATAATTGTCAGAGGTATAATTAAAAACATACGAGTTCAGCAGTTGATCTTTGGAGGGCCTCAGTAAATTCGGCACTTACATTACGAACAATTTTAACGCAGTGACAGATATGCTTAAAGAACGCCTCCCTCTGAATTTCATATCCATGAAATTTAAAATAACTGCTAGCACAGAACTGTCGAGAGTGACTTGTATTTCATAAAACTGTGACTATCTACATATTCTAATTTTTTAATCCTCTGGTTTCTATGATGTCCTTTTTTTTTCTCTGCCTTTTTTTTCTTTTCGTGTGATGGATGTAGGGCTACAGTAACGCTAATATACAGATGGTATGGCCTTTTTGATTCGTGCATTTTTAGAGCAGACGGATTTCAATGTAGTGTGATATATATATCTATATTTCACACAGTCCTTTTGGATTTTACGCCCAGGGGTCTTGTGGATTGCGTTGCTTGGCCCCGGGCTTTTGAAACCGTCCACATTTGCAGAGAATAATCGTAGTACGAGCACGAGCAGTCTTGACGCATGTTAAGTAGTCTGTAAAGTTGTTAGAAATTTCTTACAATAATTGGGTCTTACGGTTAGCAATGGTTTATAATAATTGGGTCTTACGGTTAGCAATGGCTTATAATAATTGGGTCTTACGGTTAGCAATGGCTTATAATAATTGGTCGTACGGTGTAATGTGACACAAGTCAGCATCACAGCGGTCTTCCGCAGGGATTGTTACGCCGTCAGTTGATCAGAAATGACTGATCTGGTGCTCTAATTTGTGGACTAGAAGAATGTGAACTGCGCATGCGCGAGTGTTCAGGGTCTCGGATTATCAGTGAACATATCTGTCTGAATACCCGGCCTTGGGGTTCGACATATGGGCTCTTCCAGTGCCCTAACCTTGGAAGCACCTGCATAGAAATTATATGGACGCGGGACCGTCCCAAAATGGGACTGCATATGATGTGGGGCTTATGATATTGCCCTATAAACATCACCTTCATTGTAAATGTTTGAATTTTGATTGCTTCTAACCTAGAGCACCCATACTAATGTAATTGTTTGTACCTGTGTTTCTCAAACCGTTTTTGCTCGCAGGCCCCTTTTGGCTTCGAAAAATAACCACGGATCCTTATATCCTCGCTCACGTGAATAGACAGTGTCGGGGTGATAGGTATGCAAAATTAAAAATTTATATTTCAGAACTGATTTTAGATTGATACTAATACAAACCAGTAGTATACGTAACAATGTATTGCATGTTTTGGCCTTAATTGGAATGATTTTCTTTCGCTTCGTCGTTACAGGGAGTTTCTTAACCTTTTAAAGCCTAGCGGTAACTTTACGTACCGCCAGGTTTAACATTAAAAAATTCTACGTGGTGCCCACATTGCGTTTATGTGTTTTGTACGGATCTCAGAACAAACAGCAACTTTTGCCTTACAAAACATTGAGAGATTGGTTTTTATAACCGAAGTGGAGAGTGTTTACAGCGCGGTACGCACTGAGTCCTTATATAAAACAGATATGCTTCGTCTTTAAAGGGTTAATTAGATATTGTAACGGTCATACTAAATAAACTGTCGTCTATTGAAGAAGTTTCTGGATTATTTTTAACAAAATATTATTCATTTAATTGAAAAATTAGTAAACTTCAAAGTAGCCATTACAGAAATGTATCCACGGATCCCCTGGGATGTGCTAGCGGATCCCTTAGGACCCGTACAGAACACCTTGGTAGCCACTTCTTTGTGCGTCTTCCATGGCTCAGTATGTTCAGTTTGATAAGGCGAAAGTAAAGTTTTCCCTGTGCTTAATTACATAACATTCAGTGAAGGCGTATGGGCGAGTAGTGGTATAATTCCACTCATACTTAACCTCACCATTAAATGGCGTGATTGTTCAGCTTCACGCCCTGGCCACTTTACCCAGGATAAAGAGCCCCTTGTGCCCATTGAGTAGGAAGCTGGGTGGGCCCCAGAGCCATTCTGAAAATTTTGGAGAAGGGAAACATGTCTTGCCCATGTCCATCTAGCGCCGAGTTTAAACGTGGTAGACTCACATTTGTGCCTGCACTGGCACGTTACGGAGTGGCCCCTAACAAACAAACTGACTGACTGACTGACTGACTAACTAACTAACTCCATAGAGCACAGGCCTTCTTGAGAAGCTAACAGTTTCTCAGCTAGTCAAGAAATTCCCCGCATTTTATGGAACCCGGAGGTTCATTACCGCATTCACAAGAGCCCGCCATCTGTCCCTATCCTGAGACAGCAACAAAGAATTGGTCCAGGTCCGAGGCTTTGTATGCTGTTTCGTAACATCATAATCTTTTACGGTGAGGAGTTGTTAGCACCTCGCCAAC
Organism: Coptotermes formosanus; assembly: GCA_013340265.1. NCBI lineage: Eukaryota > Metazoa > Arthropoda > Insecta > Blattodea > Rhinotermitidae > Coptotermes > Coptotermes formosanus. The sequence goes on along the minus strand of BLKM01003645.1, from coordinate 52,858 downwards.
CCCCAAGCTGGAGGACCATGCCTTGTCGGCTGTCCGCGACTGCTTATTTAGTGTATTCGCAGCTACCCTCCACAAGTGGAGGCCGTTGTTCCGTCCGCAACCCGAGGACGCCCCATGCTGTGGTGACAGGGACCCAAGTAACACGGTGGCATTTTGCTAAGTACCTGATAAACAGCTCTGGCTCGTCACACGTCATCTTTTTTATCTGTTTGCACCGAAATGTGGAGATGAAATGTTTACACATGTGAGCACAGCACCAATATAGGCGTCAGTTTATTTCGTGTTAGAAGAAATTCACCAACCAGAAGCGACTAATGACTGGTTTATTGACGTGGACATTGAAAGTAAGCATAATTAACTCTTTAAAGACGAAGCGTATCTGTTTCATGTAAGGACTCAGTGCGTACCGCGCTGTGAACACTCTCCACTTCGGTTATAAAAACCAGTCTCTTAATGTTTTATGAGGCAAAAGTTGCTGTTTGTTCTGAGATCCGTACAAAACACATAAACGCAATGTGGACACCACGTAGAATTTTTTAATGTTAAACCTGGTGGTACGTAAAGTTACCGCTAGGCTTTAAAAGGTTAAGAGTACCTGATTGTTATCAATAGCCTTTTTTATTTCTGCTGCTGCGAGTGAAGAATTCGCTAGGGTCAGGTGTTTGTAGATCCGTTTGTGTAGCATATAACCTGATAATGAATACACGAAGGTGAAATAAAAGTCAGTTTGGATGCACGTGTTCCGTCAAGATGCAGTAATTCAGTTCGCGTCGCTGTCGCACTTGGATTGAACTCCTGAGATACTGTGTTCGAATATGGGCCGGGTGACCTGTTTATTCACTAAAGTTTATGGGGGTTTCCTCAGTCAGTACCAAAGCCGACACCACTTCGTTCCAGTCCTTTCAAAATCTTCTTATAATAATTTATTTTGCTTATTAGAAGTTAAAAATTGGCAGTATATTTTTATAGCGCAGTTAAATAAGCTACGAAACATACGCGCAAATTATTCGCACGGGTTCAAATACTTCTTTTAAAGCCTAGTGGTAACTTTACATACCACCAGGTTTAACATTAAAAAATTCTACGTGGTGCCCACATTGCGTTTATGTGTTTCGTACGGATCTCAGAACAAACAGCAACTTTTGCCTTATAAAACATTGAGAGATTGGTTTTTATAACCGAAGTGGAGAGTGTTTACAGCGCGGTACGCACTGAGTCCTTATATAAAACAGATACGCTTCGTCTTTAAAGGGTTAAATTTAGAACTGTTTTGTCATTTTGTCGTTTCAGTGACACTGTGTGCAAGTGCAAAGTGTAAGTGCAGCGCGATGGAAGTTCGAGCAGTGAATCGTTTGACACTAGTCTGCTGTTAAAAGTGAAACACATTGATCAGTATCATCTGCGTGGACAGGAGGGAAGGAGACTTCGATAAAGAAGAACAAGAAAATGGACAGCGAGACAAAGCAGGGTCTCAGACAAAGGTAATGTACCCATTTGAAATTGTATAGAACAGGGGTGTCCACAGTGTCGCTGCCTCGGATTGTTTGTCAAAATAGTATTCAATTTCTTGACACGCTTCGAGGCAGACAGTGAAAGGCCTTTTAAAAGAGTTCCTAAGGAACGATTCTCATAACAAACAGAAAGTAGCCTGTTTTGTTTAGGTTGACACTAATAAGAGGCCATCAAATAAGGAAAAAATATTTTATGTTATTTTATTTTATTAATACATACCTCTTTTCTAAGTGCGGCTCCTGAAGCCATCCAAGCTGGTCACCCCTGGTATAGAATATCGCAGATGCTTTGTGGTCTTAACTCAGGAACTGAAATATTTGAGTGATCCGTAGATTTCGGCAGTTTTCATATGCAGTTCCGCCCTCCAAGTTATCGCCATATAGTTTGCGTTCAGTAAAAATTTTCTGTATCCACCTTTTTTTTTGTGTTCGTCTCGTTATCCGCTCCTTTGTCGTTGCCTTAAGAATTAAACACGTTTTATGTGTCTTGTTTGCAGATTACAAGGCATTGAATTGTAACAGAAAGTCTGGCGTTGCGAAGTAACTTTAAATGCCTAGTTAAAAATTATGGGCCTACGCAAAGTTACTGAACTAATAGGAAAGGACATGTGAGAAGGAAGAAATGTTATAGGATTGTAAGATAGACTGTACCTACACGCTTAGGGAAATGAGAGGTTATGAATGGCATTGAAGAATGGCGTGAAATCATGACAGGCCACGTGGCGTGTTGCTTGATGGCAATGATGACGATTACGATGATGACTCGTGGTATAAATACAAGGATACAGTGGCAGTGAAGGATGGGTGAAAAGAAATTTTCATGGTGTCATCTTTGAGTGTCCAAATTCGAAAATATTTCTTGTCAGAGAGAAAAAATTTAATTTTCTGTTTCTGTAATGTAACTTGTTGTTAAATATGACACGATAGGTGTCCTTTATGGGCCACTAACTGAAGAATGTTGTGGTCTACCGTCTGTAAGCCTTCTTCTGCTAGTAGATCGAAAGAATCCTTGGCGGCACAGTCTATTTTCCAGGGGAATATCAGACGGACTAAGATATGGGCTAGGGGGCAGAACCCTGTAGGAAATGTATACAAAAATTAAAACACTCGTAACGGACAAATTGAATTTTAAATTCTTTACTCTAATATCAAAACTCTCATATCAGTGTACGGCTGTATCATTTATTAGGAATGAAATACATTAAACTAACTACTAGTAACTAACTAACGAAAGAACTAACTAACTAACTAACTAACTAACTAACTCCATGGAGCAGAGGCCTTCTTGAGAAGCTAACAGTTTCTCAGCTAGTCAAGAAATTCCCCGCATTTTATGGAACCCGGAGGTTCATTACCGCGTTCACAAGAGCACGCCACTTGTGCCTGTCCTGAGCCAGCTGAATCCAGTCCATGCCCCATCCCACTTCTTGAAGATCCATTTTAATATCGTCCCATCTACGCCTGGGTCTCCCAAGCGGTCGCCTTCCCTCAGGTCTCCCCACCAAAATCCTGTGTGCACCTGTCTTCTTCCCCATACGTGCTACATACCCCGCCCATCTCATTCTTCTCGTGAAATACATTAAAAGTAAAGAAATTATATGACTACCGTAAAAATACACGTGAATGTATGAAAATGGGGCGTTGTCGACTTTAGACCTGAAAGATGTCTGTTGTACACGGAAGTTGGTAGGTTCGACTGAACTTCAAACTGGCCAACCCCCCCCTTCCCCCCCTCCCAGGCAGTTCCGAAGCTATTGAATGAAATCGTAGCCTTCTTATGAATGAGACAATTGCTCTATGTGTTTTCCGCTGTGGTAAATGTGGGCACACAGAACAGTGTATGCCAACTGCATTCTCATTGTTTCACAAAACAAAGTCGATGAGCTCTTTGGATACAAGCCTCCTTGGCAAAGCATCCTGATATAAAGAAATATGTGGATCGGGGACCAAAATCCCATCTACATAAGAAAGTGAAATGCGTCACGGTAGGAGAGACTTTAGCTTTTCAAAGCTCTGTGTACCACCAAGTTTAAATTAGGAGAGACTTTAGCTTTTCAAAGCTCTGTGTACCGCCAAGTTTAAAAGTAGGAGAGACTTTAGCTTTTCAAAGCTCTGTGTACCGCCAAGTTTAAAGGTAGGAAAGACTTCAGCCTTTCAAAGCTCTGTGTACCGCCAAGTTTAAAGGTAGGAAAGACTTCAGCTTTTCAAAGGTCTGTGTACCACCAAGTTTAAAAGTAGGAGAGACTTTAGCTTTTCAAAGCATGGTGCTTGCTCTGTGTACCACCAAGTTTAAAAGTAGGAGAGACTTTAGCTTTTCAAAGCATGGTGCTTGCTCTGTGTACCACCAAGTTTAAAAGTAGGAGAGACTTTAGCTTTTCAAAGCATGGTACTTGCTCTGTGTACCACCAAGTTTAAAAGTAGGAGAGACTTTAGCTTTTCAAAGCATGGTGCTTGCTCTGTGTACCACCAAGTTTAAAAGTAGGAGAGACTTTAGCTTTTCAAAGCATGGTACTTGCTCTGTGTACCACCAAGTTTAAAAGTAGGAGAGACTTTAGCTTTTCAAAGCATGGTGCTTGCTCTGTGTACCACCAAGTTTAAAAGTAGGAGAGACTTTAGCTTTTCAAAGCATGGTACTTGCTCTGTGTACCACCAAGTTTAAAAGTAGGAGAGACTTTAGCTTTTCAAAGCATGGTGCTTGCTCTGTGTACCACCAAGTTTAAAAGTAGGAGAGACTTTAGCTTTTCAAAGCATGGTACTTGCTCTGTGTACCACCAAGTTTAAAAGTAGGAGAGACTTTAGCTTTTCAAAGCATGGTGCTTGCTCTGTGTACCACCAAGTTTAAAAGTAGGAGAGACTTTAGCTTTTCAAAGCATGGTACTTGCTCTGTGTACCACCAAGTTTAAAAGTAGGAGAGACTTTAGCTTTTCAAAGCATGGTGCTTGCTCTGTGTACCACCAAGTTTAAAAGTAGGAGAGACTTTAGCTTTTCAAAGCATGGTACTTGCTCTGTGTACCACCAAGTTTAAAAGTAGGAGAGACTTTAGCTTTTCAAAGCATGGTGCTTGCTCTGTGTACCACCAAGTTTAAAAGTAGGAGAGACTTTAGCTTTTCAAAGCATGGTACTTGCTCTGTGTACCACCAAGTTTAAAAGTAGGAGAGACTTTAGCTTTTCAAAGCATGGTGCTTGCTCTGTGTACCACCAAGTTTAAAAGTAGGAGAGACTTTAGCTTTTCAAAGCATGGTACTTGCTCTGTGTACCACCAAGTTTAAAAGTAGGAGAGACTTTAGCTTTTCAAAGCATGGTGCTTGCTCTGTGTACCACCAAGTTTAAAAGTAGGAGAGACTTTAGCTTTTCAAAGCATGGTACTTGCTCTGTGTACCACCAAGTTTAAAAGTAGGAGAGACTTTAGCTTTTCAAAGCATGGTGCTTGCTCTGTGTACCACCAAGTTTAAAAGTAGGAGAGACTTTAGCTTTTCAAAGCATGGTACTTGCTCTGTGTACCACCAAGTTTAAAAGTAGGAGAGACTTTAGCTTTTCAAAGCATGGTGCTTGCTCTGTGTACCACCAAGTTTAAAAGTAGGAGAGACTTTAGCTTTTCAAAGCATGGTACTTGCTCTGTGTACCACCAAGTTTAAAAGTAGGAGAGACTTTAGCTTTTCAAAGCATGGTGCTTGCTCTGTGTACCACCAAGTTTAAAAGTAGGAGAGACTTTAGCTTTTCAAAGCATGGTACTTGCTCTGTGTACCACCAAGTTTAAAAGTAGGAGAGACTTTAGCTTTTCAAAGCATGGTGCTTGCTCTGTGTACCACCAAGTTTAAAAGTAGGAGAGACTTTAGCTTTTCAAAGCATGGTACTTGCTCTGTGTACCACCAAGTTTAAAAGTAGGAGAGACTTTAGCTTTTCAAAGCATGGTGCTTGCTCTGTGTACCACCAAGTTTAAAAGTAGGAGAGACTTTAGCTTTTCAAAGCATGGTGCTTGCTCTGTGTACCACCAAGTTTAAAAGTAGGAGAGACTTTAGCTTTTCAAAGCATGGTACTTGCTCTGTGTACCACCAAGTTTAAAAGTAGGAGAGACTTTAGCTTTTCAAAGCATGGTGCTTGCTCTGTGTACCACCAAGTTTAAAAGTAGGAGAGACTTTAGCTTTTCAAAGCATGGTACTTGCTCTGTGTACCACCAAGTTTAAAAGTAGGAGAGACTTTAGCTTTTCAAAGCATGGTACTTGCTCTGTGTACCACCAAGTTTAAAAGTAGGAGAGACTTTAGCTTTTCAAAGCATGGTACTTGCTCTGTGTACCACCAAGTTTAAAAGTAGGAGAGACTTTAGCTTTTCAAAGCATGGTACTTGCTCTGTGTACCACCAAGTTTAAAAGTAGGAGAGACTTTAGCTTTTCAAAGCATGGTACTTGCTCTGTGTACCACCAAGTTTAAAAGTAGGAGAGACTTTAGCTTTTCAAAGCATGGTACTTGCTCTGTGTACCACCAAGTTTAAAAGTAGGAGAGACTTTAGCTTTTCAAAGCATGGTACTTGCTCTGTGTACCACCAAGTTTAAAAGTAGGAGAGACTTTAGCTTTTCAAAGCATGGTACTTGCTCTGTGTACCACCAAGTTTAAAAGTAGGAGAGACTTTAGCTTTTCAAAGCATGGTACTTGCTCTGTGTACCACCAAGTTTAAAAGTAGGAGAGACTTTAGCTTTTCAAAGCATGGTACTTGCTCTGTGTACCACCAAGTTTAAAAGTAGGAGAGACTTTAGCTTTTCAAAGCATGGTACTTGCTCTGTGTACCACCAAGTTTAAAAGTAGGAGAGACTTTAGCTTTTCAAAGCATGGTGCTTGCTCTGTGTACCACCAAGTTTAAAAGTAGGAGAGACTTTAGCTTTTCAAAGCTCTGTGTACCGCCAAGTTTAAAAGTAGGAAAGACTTCAGCTTTTCAAAGCTCTGTGTACCGCCAAGTTTAAAAGTAAAAATTCAGCAATTTTTATTTACGTTTTCCGTATGATTATTCACATAAACAACCATTACGTGCTCATACATGTAGAGACTGATATTGTAATGGAAGAGAACTGTTCTCTGTGAGGTACGACCTGAGTCTTTATATATAACGTACATTAATTTTAGTCTTTAAAGGGTTAAAGGATGTTTAGAACACGAATGAACCCCAGCGCCTCTTTTGAACTGACAAATATCAACAAGTTTTTTTTGTAACACTGAATGTTATGAAGCGTGACCTCCCTGTTATGGGTTTTGTTTGTACATTTCGTGGATGAAAAAACTGCAGTAATCCTGAATTTTATAAGCGTCGGCCTTCAAATGCGTGCTGCTCGACACAAGACAAAACATTGTCATTTAGCTTGTGTCTGCATATAACATGACACGAGTTTATAGCACAAACGCGTTGGAATAAAAAAGTGAAAAAACCGACACAAGAAAGATTGTTTATTTACGGGACTTTAAACACGCAGACAGGACTTGCAGGCACCACTAATGAGGTTTAATTGGGTTAGTGATGTTCTGAAGCTTCACTGTGTGCAAAAACCTTACGAGACGAAGGTTTGAATACATATCCTGCAATTTGTGAGTGCTTTATAGTCTGCGATCTGATTGCTGATGAAATAGACCCAGTGGTTTAGCAAAAATCATGGGGGTGGGGGTGGGGGGGGAGTGGTACGTAAATCCCAGGCGATAGAGTACAAGTAGTGGAAAACTGGGCAGAAAAAAATGCGTATTTTAAATCACGAAAAAAAAATTGATTTTCTTTCTTCAACAAATTTTGAATTATTGAGCCAAAAAAGGGAATTATTTAAATAATTGTGGTCTTTGTAAAGAGTATAATTTCTGTTAAGGGCGGTCATTGTGGTTACTCGTCCTGGGTGCCCAGAAACCTAGCTACGGTACTCAAGAAGCTTGAAAATTTTTGGAAGTAAGTTGTCTAAATGATGTACCAAAAAATCTACCCTTTGGCCAAAACAAATTGTTGAGCTTTATTAGTTGCTTATTTATTTACAATCTATTTAACCTTTTAAAGCCTAGCGGTAACTTTACGTACCGTCAGGTTTAACACTAAAAAATTCTACGTGATGCCCACATTGCTTTTATGTGTTTTGTACGGATCTCAGAACAAACAGCAACTTTTGCCTTATAAAACATTAAGAGATTGGTTTTATAACCGAAGTGGAGAGTGTTTACAGCGCGGTACGCACTGAGTCCTTATATAAAACAGATACGCTTCGTCTTTAAAGGTTTAATTATGTTGGCAGCAGATTAGTTTGTATGGCGCTGAATGACAGAAGAAGTGAATAAATTAACTGGAAAAGCAATGGAAGATAGGGGCCCTGTCCAAATTGGGGTATAATCACAATACTGCCCTAATATTTTCTTGAAGGGAATAACGTAAAGCCACAAAGGACTTAGAATAACTTACAGGTGTAAAACACGTGGGCGCCTGGTCGTCCAGACCAATAAATTTCGTAGTGGCACCCAATATTTTCGGTATAATTACGGCACGTTTCCCCTTACGTACAAAAATATGTATCAGCTCACCCGCGCCGAGCAGAAAACGCCAGATAACGGTGCGGTTCACAGGTCACTGCTGAACTGTGGGTCATCAGTATGGAACTTGCTTCATGTCACATTTCTAACGTCTGGAATTTGGAGGTGACTTCTAGCTTTTCGGAAATATCCCTGGGATAACTAGTTTTTGAACGAAAATTTTAACCCGCGAAATTCGGAACATGAGTGCAAGAACTGTGGCCTGTCGGCAGCGTCATCATTGTCGTTATCAGTGAAAAGATCTGTCTCTTATCGTGATGCGGGCAACACAGTGTGCTCTCAGAAACACACGAACACAAGAACTATATGATTAACCCTTTAAAGACGAAGCGTATCTGTTTTATATAAGGACTCAGTGCGTACCGCGCTGTAAACACTCTCCACCTCGGTTATAAAAACCAATCTCTTAATGTTTTATAAGGCAAAAGTTGCTGTTTGTTCTGAGATCCGTACAAAACACATAAACGCAATGTGGGCACCACGTAGAATTTTTTAAAGTTAAACCTGGTCGTATGTAAAGTTACTGCTAGGCTTTAGAAGGTTAAAACAAACCAACAAATATGCACACTGTTCACAATGGTGTGCTATATTGAATTAATGTTACTGCTACATATTTCGGTGGTTAAGCCACCATCATTAGGGGGGTATCATATGCTGCAGTTGCCATATGCATCCATGAGCTGTTTCATAAGTAACGAAAGTCTTAATTTTTTGTTAGTGTACATTAGTTCACTGAGTACAATTTTTGTGACAGTGTACCTTTCTTCCTATTGGGTAGTTTTAAAAATAAGACACTGTTTTAGATAGTACAAAAGGTAAAGCTATGCCATTACAGGCCTGGGCAGGCCCTTAGGGTTCCAGGAGGTTGAGGCTCCTAGATTTCTAGACAGTCGGCACTTGAAGATGGTAATGCTGTCAGCCTTAGGCACCGGCCGCCTTTACCCCCCATGAAATATTCCTGGTACTCATTTCTGTTAGAGGCTGAGTCGACTCCAGGGCCATAGTGCGACCGGAAGGATTATGTCAATGAAAAATTCCAATGACACCGTCGGGAATCCAACCCTCGACCTGCCGGTTTGTAGCGCAGTGCCTCAGCCAACTGCGCCACCGCGTGGCCCTGTTTTAGATAGAATACAAGTTAAAATTAAAGACAGTTGTTTAGCCTATACTTGGACTATACAGTAAAAACCGTCGTACGAAAAGAATACATAATGTAAAAAGATAGAAAGATAAAATATATATGTCATCCTTGAAAGCATATATATGTTATCTTTTTACTATATAGTCCAAGTATAGGCTAAACAACTGTCTTTAATTTTAACTTGTATACTATCTAAAACAGGGGGCACGCGGTGGCCCAGTTGGGTGAGGCACTGCCCTACAAACCGGAAGGTCGCGGGTTCGATTCCCGATGGTGTCATGGGCATTTTTCATTTACATTATACTTCTGGTCGCACTGTGGCTCTGGGGTCGACTTAGCCTCTAACAGAAATGAGTACCAGGAATATTTCCTGGACGGTAAAGGCAGCCGGTGCGTAGGGTGACAACCTTACCACCTTCACATGCCGATTGTCTAGAAATCTGGGAGCCCCACCCTCCTGGAACCCTCAGGGCCTGTCCAGGCCTGTAATGGGACTGCTTTGTTTATGCTATCTAAAACAGTGTCTTATTTTTAAAACTATCCAGCACGAAGAAAGATACACTGTTACAAAAATTGTACTCAGTGGACTTACGTACACTAACCAAAAACTTAAGGCTTTGGGTACATATGAAACAGCTCATAGTTAGGTCTAACAGTAATTCAGCACAATACACCATTGTGAATAGTGTGCATATTTGTTGGTTTGTCTTAACCTTTTAAAGCCTAGCGGTAACTTTACATACCACCAGGTTTAACATTAAAAAATTCTACGTGGTGCCCACATTGCGTTTATGCGTTTTGTACGGATCTCAGAACAAACAGCAACTTTTGCCTTATAAAACATTAAGAGACTGGTTTTTATAACCGAAGTGGAGAGTGTTGACAGGGCGGTACGCACTGAGTCCTTATATAAAACAGATACGCTTCGTCTTTAAAGGGTTAATAATTAATAATATGCAGGGTGTACGACGTATGAAATACAAGAAATCAACTTACTTCTCGAAACGTCGTGCTGTGTAATATTAAGAATCCTGTGTACATTGTTACCATTATCCTTTTAAAAATTAAGCATAGGGAGTGTGTTTTGTTACCTATATTTTGCATATATAATAAGCGTAATCGTGAAATACTGAAAAATATTGCAGATTATGTTACATCTAATGAGAGAATTAGAGCATGAATCAAATTATGATATATGAGCTAAACTTTGATGGAGTAAATACATATACACTGAGAATCTGTATCGAAAGGAAACGTACCTGGGTCTGTGACAGTGACTCTTGGATAATAAAAATTATATTTGATAGTAAAATATGGAGAAGACTAGGTATTTAAATGTTAAGATCCTTGATCTCAGACGACATAAAAGTTAATGGAAATGAAACAGCAATTACAATGTAAAAGAAATGAACCAATTAAGAGAACATTGAAAAAAGTTATCAGAAGTAAGGATAATGGATATTATTACAGCAAAACCTACTTTAGAAAATGGCAAAGAGGCGTGGGTATTGATGAATGAGATCTTTGAAAAACTCGAAGCGCCACTAATGCGATGTCTTTGGCTTTTTGGAATTAAAGAACTAGACCACCGACGACGTACAGACGTCGAAAAGAAAATGTTGCAATCATTATTAGTTAAATGTGCCAAAATAAATTGACTGGAACACATAAATAGAACGAAGAGAAGTAGAATAACAAAAGAAGGAGTGGAATACAAAGTACTGGGGTTGAGAGATTTCCTGGGTGTCTAAACAAACTGAGATAGCAGTTGAATGTGGTTGCTGCAGGGACGTGGAGCTAAGCATTGGAAACATATTGCATAGTCATAGTGACAGTGAAGACAAAGACGATGCTGTGGCAACTCACTCCTTTTCGCGAGGTAGCTGCTGAGAAGGGAGGTCCTTGGCAGCTCACTGCTCATCAGACTGGGCGTGAAAGTACTTCATGTTCGAACACACAGTACTCAGCCAACAAAATGCGGTGAAACTGGAAGGAAAGAGTCCACATGGAAAATCTAGGCCTAGATGGGACGATAACATTAAAATACATCGTAGAGAATAAGAGAGGGCAGTGGAGAAGACCACATAACGAGGAACTTAATGACCTGTACTCATCACCAAATATTATTCGGGTAATCAAATCGAGAAGAATGAGATGGGCGGGGCATGTAACACGTATGGGGGAAAAGAGAGGTCCATGCAGGATTTTGGGGGGGGAGACCTGAAGGAAGGCGACCACTTAGGAGACCTAGGCGTAAATGGGAGGATAATATTAAAATGGATCTTGAAGACGTGGGATGTGGGCATGGACTGGATTGAGCTGGCTCAGGATAGGGACAGGTGGCGAGCTGTTGTGATTGCGGTAATGAACCTCCGGGTTCCATAAAATGCCGGGAATTTCTTGACTAGCTGAGAAACTGTTAGCCTCTCTTCCATGGAGTTAGTTAGTTAGTTAGTTAGTTAGTTAGTTAGTTAGTTAGAGAATAAGATAGGATGAAGTGGATCAAGCTGGCTCAGGTTAGATATCTATAATTAGTCCTTCTTATGAACACGATAACGAACATTCGGCTTTCATAACATGCTGGGAATCCGCTGACTTCCTGACAGCCTTTACTTTCTCTTGGAAGATTCTCTTCTATGGAGTCGCGTGAGTGCGGTGATTTTAAAAATACGCGAAGAGGTTTGTATTTTTTATTGGACTTGTTTTAATCCAGTTTCTTGTTTTCCAGGGGTTTGTGATTCTGTTTTTGACATAATTTTGGACTGTAATCAAATGCGCATTGTCGCTATAGCACAATGTATTGACAGCTTTGATACTGGAAAATATAGAATGTGAACAGGTGATCGGCTAGTAAATTAAATGCGAAGTTATCACGACGTCTGACATGTTAGAATGGTTAATTTATATTTAAGGTATCATTTTTCAATAATTATTTTATGCAATGGAGATATGCGCATTTAAAACAAATAAGATAAATACCGACAAACCTTGAACGAGGTTTGAAGCTGAATACCTCTAGTCCCTTAGTCCGTTTTGGCTTTAAATTAAGGCTGCACGTTTCGAAGCCACTGAAATATATTACGCTAATATACAATAGGCGTTAGAAATGAAGTGGACTCGTATGCTAAGTATATGAACTGAATGGTGTTTGTAAATTGAGTGCGCTCCTGTTTATCTTGCTGCTATATACACTCCCCCACTCCTTACCCAGTCCGCATTCACTAATCTGAAGTAACACAATGAAATAGTATTTTCATTGTGAAACTGATTTAGTTTGCTGACATTGTGCGTTGTGTCACACCCATAGAGATTTAACTACGTTGACAGATGGATCGTAAATTTATGTTTATAATTTTGCTCTTATCATATGAGCTTCGCATAGACGTCTGTCACTTTGTGCGGTTGCTGTAATACTATGCTTGTTGCTTTGAAGAACGACTATTTTACTTTTATATCATGAATGACAAAATTAGTAGCACATACATTGTCTAAATATAATGATAACTGGAACCCTGCATACGACAGGTTTTATGGGTTCTACCTGGAAATCCTTTTTTATTTCCAAAACTTGTCTTTATTACACGTGCTACTGTTTAGGGTAAAGATAACGGTATATTTGTCTGTGTGAAAGCTATGAAGGTATATGTTGCAGTGGCGGTACGACCTTAATCATGCTAACGTCGGAAGTACATGGGGGTTTTGGAGAGGTTCACGCTCCGGCCACTTTATCCGCGGGGAAAGAGTCTGCCGTACCCATGACATAGGAGGCTGGGTGGAACTCAGGGTTGGTCTATACGGTTTGCTGAAGACAAGAATCTCTTACCCCTGCCGGAAATGGAACTATGTTTCCTCGGTTTTTCTTGTCAAGCTCGTGTCCTAATTACTTTGCCGGCTTCCCACACCTCTTTTTCAGTAAGTACTGCATCTCCTCTCCCGCTCTCTAAAGCCCTTGGTGTCAGAGAATCTCACTCCGGTTGCCATGGTTACTCGGTTCACATGTTCTCTGTGCGGTACGCGCTGAGGCTGAAGAACTAGTTGACCACCAACTGTGTCCTGTGTTGTGTACGAGCTGAGGCCGAAGACATAGTTGAGCACCAACTATGTTCTCTGTTGAATACGAGCTGAGGCCGAAGTAATAGTCGAGCATGAAATGTGTTCTCTGTGAGGTACAGGCTGATGCTGAAGAAACAGTTGAGCATAAGGTGTCTACTACAGAATACGTATTAGATTATGAATAAATTTTACGATGTATCAACACGCTTCATCCTGATAGACACTGAACGATTTTTCCTCAATACCAAATCGTTTCAATTTACCGGTGTTAATTGACATAGCTATACTGTACAGTCATTTCAAATTGTTATTTCGCGACAGGCTGTGATTTTTAAAACAGGAGTGCACAAATTCCGGGGATCAGGTCTATCATTCGACTTAATTTTGTACGGTGGCGTGTAACATTTGCGGTTCTTTATTTTGGAACTTGCTTCGTGTCATCCTTCTGTCTCCTAGAATTTTGAGGTGGCTGCTAGATTTTTGGAAAATGTGTGGAACCAAGATTTAAAAGATTTGTTAATGTTCTGATAACTTACATATTTTTCTAGCGTTGCTCAGCTAACTTGCTGTTTGTACTGGGTTCTGCAGGATGCTGCAGTTATTCACCCTTTTCACGTTAGACGTTTTGTAAGTGGGGTGATATTAAACTTTTAAAGCCTAGCGGTAACTTTACATACCACCAGGTTTAACATAAAAAAATTCTACGTGGTGCCCACATTGCGTTTATGTGTTTTGTACGGATCTCAGAACAAACAGCAACTTTTGCCTTATAAAACATTAAGAGACTAGTTTTTATAACCGAACTGGAGAGTGTTTACAGCGCGGTACGCACTGAGTCCTTATATAAAACAGATCCGCTTCGTCTTTAAAGGGTTAAGACATTTGCCACCGTGTCTGTGTGCTTGAACTTCGATGAACCGTTGAGAAGTTTATTGGCAAGAATGAGTGGGATCAAATGTTAAATGAAAACAAATGACAACTGACCGTGAGAGTGACGCAGTGACAGTAAAATATACGATATATTAATAACAGATCTTTATTGAACTGTTTACAATAAATAATTTTTCTTGGTCAAATGAATATTATAGTGCAGGCCTAATTTATTAAGTCCCTGTATACGCTTGTGTGTCACTCAGTGTTCGAAAGTTACAGATTTGAAGACTGACATTAATCTACATTTTATATAAATCTACAATTGCTATCCACAGAAAAAAACATTCCACTTCTTGTTTGATGTTGAACTTCCCAGTTGGCGTATGTATACAAGGCACATATTTCAATTCCTCAGGCAGGAAATCAGCCACGACCAACATTTTTCTTTGCTTTATTAAAAAATACTGAGCGACCAGGTTTCGGCTTATATAGCCATCATCGGGCGCTATAAAAACATGAATTAAGAAACTCTACGTCACATCTTTTATTATATTTTATATATTTTTACCACCTTAAATCAGGGCTATGGAGTCGGAGTCGGAAAGAATTTCAGGTAGAGTCGGAGTCGGTAAAAATGTACCGACTCCGACTCCCACCTCAGTCTAAAATCTTAACTAGATACTCCAACCCCAGAACCCTGATAGCTACAGTAACCATTAGACTTATACTTAAATATAGATTATAAGTCTAAACAGTAGCCTGATGATTCACGTGGTGGTGATGAAATGTCTTATAGGTTTACCGTTATTAATACATATTGAGCTTTTATGAAGGAGTCGGAGTTGGAGTTCTAAAAATCGAGGAGTCGGATTCGGAGCTTTTGTGTACCGACTGCACAGCCCTGCCTTAAATTACTTCCATACAAAATATTTTGTTTTGTATGGGAGCATCTCACTTTGTAAAAGCCTTTCCCTTCATGTGATATAGAGTTTCTTAACCTTTTAAAGCCTAGCGGTAACTTTACGTAACACCAGGTTTAACATTAAAAAATTCTACGTGGTGCCCACATTGCGTTTATGTGTTTTGTACGGATCTCAGAACAAACAGCAACTTTTGCCTTATAAAACATTAAGAGACTGGTTTTCATAACCGAAATGGAGAGTGTTTACAGCGCGGTACGTACTGAGTCCTTATATAAAACAGACACGCTTCGTCTTTAAAGGGTTAATCCATGTTTTTATACAGCCTGATGATGGCTATATAAGCCGAAACCTGGTCGCTCAGTAATTTGTAATAAAGCAAAGAAAATTGTGGGTCGTGACTGATTTCCTCTATGAGAAACTGAAATACATACCTTGTATTCCATTTCTATTATAAAGACTAGCCAGGCAGTGCTGTATATAGAGGTCATGACGGATATCAGTGATGACTGTATGAAACATATCAGTACAGGCGTGATTTCAGGCATCTGCCGCCATGTAAATGATTTCTGAACTTTTCTGTGATTTTGTGCAGCGTATAATTGTAATTCGGTACCGACGTTTCGGTACAACCTATCGGGTCCCGTCTTCGAGGGTCAGGAAGTCCTTTGACTGCTTGACCCTTGGCCAATATCTGCACAAGTACACCGTTCCCACGACGCAGCTAATATGCACAATTGACAGATATTTGTAAAGTGTACCGGTCGTTGGAACACAGCTGTAGAAGACATTTTTGATCAGTGCTATGTGAAAGGGACAAGGGTTGGGCGCCTTATTAGCTTGAGAATTTTCATTCCCAGCCTTATTCATAGCAACGTTTAAGAACTGCTGAAGTAAACTGTTTGCAGTTCCAATAAATTGCCTCAATAGCGTTTAATGTTAAGGTATTTTTTCCTGCTCCAATTTAAGTATAATGTGTAACATCAGAAGCAGTTTAATTGTGCTTTTGTTTGTGTGGCCTGTAAAATTATTTCTTCGTTCTTTTTTCATAGTCTTTGCAATAACTGACGTAAAATGTAATTCTGCTCTTTAAATTACACTTCCTTTTTTCTGTTAGTAAACAGTTTAATAAAACTTACTCAGCACCACTAAATCATACCTTCAACTAAAGAAACTCGAACAAAAAGAGGAAAAGAATATAGAGAAAAATTGCAAGAGCAAACAGTCGATTGGTTTATCGTGGGAAGCGGAATTTAATGGGCAGTAAAGTTTTTGTTTTGGCATCTATTTGCACGATACGTTTTGTCGCTGTGCAAGCAGAGCGCAGTGCTTGTAATTGTGTGTGTCAGACTGATTGTGATATATATGTCCATGTTACTGTCCTCACTAATCGCACAGACTTCGTAACAAATTGTCATCTGGATGCACCAATTGCTGACCCAAATAAATTTGTTCAGCGCGCACTAAAAATGTTGATTCCCTGACACCTTGGTTCATTGTGCGCTGATGGGTTTATGGGCTTTATCCATCGTCCGAACAGTACAGTATTTAAAATATTAAAAAATTGAAATCACAACGTCTTCAGGTGAATGGATGGGGAGAAGAGAAGAACACCTATTCTGTTGGGCCCCTTAGACAGAGCTAGGGATGGAAGCTAGCTCTGTATAGGGGGCCCAGCAGAGTAGGTGTTCTTCTCTTCTCCCCCTCCATTCACCTGAAGACGGAAGCACAGCCAGCTTCCGAAACGTTGTGATTTTAATATTCAAATATTTTACTGTTCGGACGATGGATAAAGTCCATAAACCCATCATCACACAATATGATACAGCATCGTCAAAGCCTTTTAGAATTTACGTTGGTTGATTATTTCTCGTGTTTTAGAACCGTACGCAAAATGCTTATATATTTTAACGTTCAATAAGGCGTGATTGTGTAACCGTGCATGATGAATGGGCTGTGTAATGGACTGTTGGGGTAGTGGCGTATTTGTGCTCCTGAGTCCACAGTGCCATTAGGTCACTATTATTACCGTTACAACACAAAAAACAGTTTGTACAAAATTATTGCCTCTGGGTGCAGTGCTGCAGATATTTATATACAAGAATAAACCCTTAAAAATGAAATTAAATGGAAATTAATTTTAAAATCAGCGCTTCCTGATTTCCGAAAGAGCCATTGCTTTTTGAGAGGTTTCCAGGCGTCGCCTGTTTGGTAACAGCAACATTTAGATGAATGTGAGCGTGGAATGTGAGTGGAATGTTAGTGACAGGGGAAAAATGAAGTACTTGGAGGAAAAAGCTGTCCCAGTATGTCTTTGGGCAACACAGATCTCACGTGGGCTTGCCTGGGATTCGAAAAGCGGCTTCCGCGGTGACAGGACGGCGTGAACCGTGGCTTGGTCGTATAAAGACGGAATTAATATGAATTATTTTAAAGGTTTAGCTCGTACCGCGCAGTAAACACCCTCCGTCTCGGTTATAAAAACCAGCCAGTTAATGCTGTATAGGGAAATAATCGCTGTTTGTTCTGAGATCCACACAAAACACATAAATACACTGTGTGGGCAGAACGTAGAATTTGTGAATGTTAAACCTGGTGGTACATAAAGTAAACACTGGGCTGTAAGGGGTTAATTGTATTTAAATATTCAGTCCGTACCGCGCAGTAAACACTCTCCACTTCGGTTATAAAAACCAGTCTCTTAATGTTTTATAAGGCAAAAGTTGCTGTTTGTTCTGAGATCCGTACAAAACACATAAACGCAATGTGGGCACCGCGTAGAATTTTTTAATGTTAAACCTGGTGGTACATATAGTAACCACTGGGCTTTAAGGGGTTAGGCCTTTATATGCAGATACTGCTAGTCTGCATGCCCGCTATTTCTTTATTTATACTGTTAACACAGTAAAGCTATTGACGCAAGATAAGAATAACAAGAAGGGGGTTGGAGTAGAACATGTGATATATTGTGGCATTCGGCTGGGGTGCAGAATTTAATGACTGTCAATAAACAGGATTTGCCAATCGCTAGCCAAGTACCTTCCCAGTGTAAATCGAGCTGTTCATTTTATCCAGGGATCGAGTTGCCATGAGACCCAATATTGTTTAGGTAACTCGGCGAGAAAAAGCTGTCGAATTTTTTTGTACCATTATTACTTTATGATGAAAGCGGAAAGTAGAATTAATCCTCTCGCAGTGTAGGTACATGGGGAGTGAAGTTACGGATCCACTCATTCCTAACCTCAGCACTAGATGGGGGTGATTTTTAAACCTCATCCCGCAATGTATTTACCCTCGTGGAGACAGCCACTATTTCGAATTGGGTAGGAGGACGAGTGAGGCCCAGAAAACCGGTCTGGGTACGTGGGGGGGTGGGGGGGAATCTCATGCTGTTGCTGGGAATTAATTCAAAATTCATGGGTCGTCCAGGCCTTAACCAAATCTCTCCGTTTTTTTATTATTTCATCGCGAATTCGTAAATATGTATGAAAAGTTTGTGCCCTTCCTGTTAGTAAATTTAAACTTTCTAGCCCGCTTCAAGCTCAGACAGGAAACGTATTTTTTTAGCACGCGTAGATGAAACAGGATATGCGTAGAGAATTTTGTTTGGGAATTCGTCTGTGAACGGGATGGTGTCTTAGACTTTAACCCTTTAAAGACGGAACGTATCTGTTTTATATAAGGACTCAGTGCGTACCGCGCTGTAAACACTCTCCACTTCGGTTATAAAAACCAATCTCTTAATGTTTTATAAGGCAAAAGTTGCTGTTTGTTCTGAGATCCGTACAAAACACATAAAAGCAATGTGGGCACCACGTAGAATTTTTTAATGTTAAACCTGGTGGTACGTAAAGTTACCGCTACGCATTAAAAGGTTAATCGGTTCCTCGTATAGTTTAATAAAATTCTGTACGACATGTTTGTAACTTCTAGCATGTCGGATCCAGTTATTCTCTATTCGATATTGGTATCATCCTTGTCACATCTGTAATCGTCATCTCTTTGCCTTGCAGGCGAAATACCATATTTAGTAGATTAAGTACAGAAAGCAGCAATAATATAAGACAACTTGTGTGCCGTTCAAAATACACATATATCATATTTTAGTGTTGGTCTTAATATGTAAAGCATTTTTTTTAGGTTCGTGTATATAATTATACAGGCTCACTGGATGCGTTTAAACGAACCACTGGACCAAAAACGAAAAGTGGGGTTTAATCCTATTATTACTGACCACCAGCGATTTTATAAAATGCTATATATTTTGTACGTTACGCCAAAATTGATGGTTGTGTTAGACGAGTGGATGAGTAGAGAGGTTCCTGCACGTGGTCCGTGACATCTGGTGGCGGTTCCTTTCGGCCAGTCCGTGGTTCTTACCAATTAATAACTACAGGCTGCACTTGGCTTGGACCGAAATAAAACACGCCTAATGTCTAGTCTCCGTGCGCACCACGTCATGGAAGATTGTTAATATCCGAACGCTCGTCACAGTGAACTGTACGAAATTTGATGTTCTCACAGCTGTGTTGCTGAAAGGTTCAAGTCTTCTGGGGTCTTATGTCCGTGGCAACCGGTAAATAGTTTCGGAATGTCCAAAGGATCCTATTGAGGATCCAGTAGGACTCTTGGGCAACTAACACTGCTGTCATGTTTTACAGTCGTGTTTTCGTGGCAGTGATGTGATATTTATAATATTTATATGTACCTTAGGGGCAGTACAATGCAAGCACATACATACATACATACATACATACATACATATGTTATTATTATTATTATTATTATTATTGTTATTATTATTTCGTGCTGGCTTTATAATAGGCATTTTTGCTGTTAAGCTTGCACGTTAATAAATACCGATTGATTGATTGATTGATTGATTGTTTGATTGATTACTTGTTACCACCTTTACGCGTGGTGTTCAAAATTATATCCCCGAAACGAACCATGCAGGTGTTCCGCAGGTACAATTTATGGTAAAATAAAATGCACCGTAGAGCTGGCCACGAAGGCCCAGAGCGGAGTACAGGTATAGCTCTCCTCTTTCTTTTAATCTTGGCGCTAGATGTGGGTGGATGATCAAAAACACGCCCCGGCCCCTTTACGCCCGGGTAAGACCCGGTATCCATTTCACAGGAGGCTGGGTGGGACCAAAGTCCGGTCTGGATGGTTGCAGAAAATCTCGCCCCCATCGGACCGTCCAGCCCTTAGCGAGTCGCTATACCGACTGAGGTATCTCTGCTCGAAAGTTTGTAGCAGCTGCATGTAGCGCTATTTCCCATGTTGAGTGTTTTGTGCTTTGGCACTAGTACTTACCGCAGTGTTGCGTGCTGTGCCAAATGTGGCTGTTTTCTGTACTTCCTTGATGTCTTGCTCTCCCGTCATGTGGCTGAGGTGTTTTCTGAATGATTTGGAGATGGGTTCAATTGCCCGTATTTAATAATAATAATAATAATAATAATAATAATAATATCCCCTTTATGCAGGGTATTCACACTTATGTACCTGAAACAAACCACGTTTCTAGGATACACAGTGCCGCAGCTATCCTGCGCGTACTGTTAATGGTGCACATAGCGCTGTCTGCAATATTAAATTCTTTTGTGCTTCTACATTAGCACTTCCCGCAGTGTGTGTGCTGTGCCCAGTACAGCTGTTTTCTGCAGTTCCTTGATACCGTGCTGTCCCGGTACTCTGCTCAAGTATTTTCTGAAGGATTTTGAAATGGTTCCAGTTGCCACTATTATTACTGGCGTCACCTTTGTTTTTATATTCCACATGCGCTGTATTTCTGTTATAAGGTCTTTATGTTTTAGAATATTCTCGGCTTCTTCCTTTATCACATTTCTGTCTGCCGGGATTGCTACACCAATTAGCATACATGTTCCCTTTTCATTATCGCGGATTATGATGTCTGGGTTACTGTTAGCGATGCTTCTGTCTGCGCTTGTTCATTCCGTAACATGGTTACGTTTCCCACGTGACTTGTTTCTACTGATTCCGGTACATGTTAGTACCAGAGTTCACTGTCTGATTTTACCCCCAGTTCCTTACATATGTTGAAATGCAGCTGAACACACACTCTATCATGTCGCTTGATGTATTGTTCTTTAGCCAATATTGGGCACGCTGACACAATGCGGTCTGCTGTCTCCTCAAATTGGTGACATAATCTGCATTTGCTGTCTTTTTTTTGTAATATTTTTGTTGCATGGTATTTTGTTTGTAGTGCTTGGTCCTGTGCTGCCATTATTATTATTATTATTATTATAACTATTGGTGGTGGTGGTGGTGGTGGTGGTGGTAGTAGTAGTAGTAGTAGTAGTAGTAGTAGTAGTAGTAGTAGTAGTAGTAGTAGTCTGCCTTCTTGGGAAGCGATCTTTCGTGAGCACAGAATTCCTACGCAAGATCTCTGCAGCACCTCAGTGTTTTGCACTGTCATGCTTGCAAGTCTCAGCTTATAGTGAGTGCACTGTACGTAATTTGTAAGAACACTTACAAACTACGCAGACACTTTATTTTGTATTCATAACTCCAGTACACCATCAGTTATCGCTGTCAAACCAGGCTAAATGGAATTTCAATCTTAAGGCCGCCTAGTTTTACATTCTATAAAACGATTAATGTGTCTTAGCAAATCTGCATACTTCACCAATTTATATTACCGTACATCGTTTAGAGAGTCTATATTAAAGTTTCGCTTGCGTCTTTTTAGCTACAAAAAGTTCGTAGTCCACGATTTTTTCATTACTGGATGTAAAGATTAGAAGGCCGATCCCAGTGGCCGCGCGGTCTAAGGCGTAGGTCTGCTGCCGAGCGCTTGCTGGGATCGTGGGTTCGAATCCCACCGGGTGCATGGATGTCTGTCTCTTGTGAGTGTTCGTGTTGTCAGGTAGAGGTCTCTGCGACGGGCCGATTCCTCGTCCAGAGGAGTCCTACCGACTGTGGTGTGTGTCTGAGTGTGATCAAATGAATATAAAAACAAGCCTCTACACCTGCTGTGAACAAGTAGGTATAAGAGGGAAGGACTAAGAAAGAAAGAAAGAAAGAAAACATTAGAAGATTAAGGCTATGGCTTGCAGCAACGCAGTTCGAGTCATGGCGTATGAAAAGCGGTCAGTTGATTTGCCGTGGACTCAAAAACCTGCTTATTTCCTTAAGAAAGGGAACAGCTAAGGAAGCAGCAGCACGGAAAACAGCCAGTCGTGACTGTTGCCTTTCATAGCTTCCCAGTTGTACCTTAAAACAGATGCGCCATCGTCTTTGACTACATAACAGCAATTATCATCACTAATTATTATCTAGTCGGTATCATAATCGATGTGCACAACTTTACTGACGGAGATATTGTTTATCTTGCTTTTTCTTGCCGTGGGGGAATTCACAGTGACTGCACAGCCCTTCCTGTGAAGCTGCTTCCTGTAGTCAGGCGTTTCCTCTGATGATGTTCATAACAAAATGACTGAAACGTGCTTGTAAAGTAACGTAGGCCTAATTAATAACACAAAATATTTGATGTTGGAGTTTTCGACGGCCTTGGTGTTGAGTGTTTAGATCAGGGAGTTTTATAAGAATTTTTCCACTACTCCTTAACCTTCGATGTTTAAGGCTCTTGGTTTGTTTGAAAAGTCGGTAATCAGTAACGCTGCTAACAGCGTAACAACCCAGAAGACCCCATTGTTAAAAAATATTTCTTAAAGTGTTGTGTGTTTACCCGTTTACATGATATGTTGGCGGGTCTTTCATGGTGGGTATATTAACCTTTTAAAGACGAAGCGTATCTGTTTTATATAAGGACTCAGTGCGTACCGCGCTGTAAACACTCTCCACTTCGGTTATAAAAA
>BLKM01003645.1:0-25044 GCA_013340265.1 Coptotermes formosanus | reverse complement strand
TCAGAACAAACAGCAACTTTTGCCTTATAAAACATTAAGAGACTGGTTTTTATAACCGAAGTGGAGAGTGTTTACAGCGCGGTACGCACTAAGGAAGCCTATCTGTTTTATATAAGGACTCAGTGCGTACCGCGCTGTAAACACTCTCCACTTCGGTTATAAAAAACAATCTCTTAATGTTTTATAAGGCAAAAGTTGCTGTTTGTTCTGAGATCCGTACAAAACACATAAACGCAACGTGGGCACCACGTAGAATTTTTTAACGTTAAACCTGGTGGTATGTAAAGTTACCGCTAGGCTTTAAACGGTTAATGGTTATCGGAGGGTATTTTCTGGGGGGGGGGGGGGGTAAGGCGACCAGGTTGCGAAGCTGGCCACTTACTTCCATCTGGTGCCGCTGTTAAGAATAAGTGGAGCTATACGTCTGCTCCTCCCGTATGAGTTCATGGCATGCGGAGGAACAGCTTTACGATTTTTTGTTATCATGCACCAAAATCCAGACAACTCCTTATCCTTACAGCGTAAACATAAACCTGTGCAGTTTTAAGATCGCCATTAAACACTAGAAAAACCAAATTTGGAGTTATGAAACTCTTAGGTCTATGAGATGCAGGTTCTTTCGTTGTGAATATAAATATGGCACTCATTATTAGATCGGGTAATCAAATCGAGGAGAATGAGATGGGCGGGGCATGTAGCACGTATGGGGTAAAGAGTGGTGCATACAGGATTTTGGTTCGGAGACCTGAGGGAAGGCGACCACTTGGGAGACCCAGGCGTAGATGGGAGGATAATATTAAAATGGATCTTCAAGAAGTGGGATGGGGGCATGGACTGGATTGAGCTGGCTCAGGGTAGGGACAGGCGGCGGGCTGTTGTGTATGCGGTAATGAACCTCCCGGTTCCATAAAGTGCGGGGAGTTTCTTGATTAGCTGAGAAACTATTAGCTTCTCAAGAAGGACTCTGCTCAATGGAGTTAGTTAGTTAGTTAGTTAGTTAGTTAGTTAGTTAGTTAGTTAGTTGGTCAGTCAGTCAGTCAGTCAGTCAGTCAGTCATAATCAGATATGACGTCGTGTAGGTTTGTACATAGTTACCAACGTTTCGGAATGATCTGCAGCTTCCATCTTTAGGGATAAAGATGGAAGCAGACTTCTCCTCAGATAACTTGCAAGGTACACGGTGTCACATCCAAAAAGATCCTAGTCTGGCCAACCGCTGTGCTGTAATTTTTCGCTTTCTAACATTCCTGTCTCCCTGAATGCTGTACGTACCAGTATGTCGAGTGACGTCATAAACATTGTCGAAAAACTAATTTTACTGAACAGTGCAAGTTGGCTCAACTAGTAATGCTAGTGTCTGGTGTTGGGAAGGTGCCAGGTTCGAATCCTAGCTGGGTACAGCGTAACCTTTCTGGGTTTTGTGGTGTCGCGAAATTGTTTGAGGCAAATTCCCCAATAAGGGTAAAGATAAAGGTAAAGCAGTCCCGTTACAGGCCTGGACAGGCCCTTAGGGTTCCTGGGGGTTGAGGCTCCCAGATTTCAAGACAGTTGGCACATGAAGGTGGTAAGGTTGTCAGCCCTAGGCACCGACCGCCTTTACCACCCAGGAAATAATTCTGGTACTCATTTCTGTTAGAGGCTGAGTCGACCCCAGGACCATAGTGAAGGATTATGTCAATGAAAAATTCCAATGACACCATCGGGAATCGAAACCGCGACCTTCCGGCTTGTAGCGCAGTGCCTCAACCAACTGCGCCACCGCGTGTCCCCCAAATTCCCACATAGTACCTCAAAACAGGCCACGCCTGCTTTCAAATTTACCATTCACTGCCGTCAAGCCGTATGAGACCACGTAATATGATTTGTGTTGTGTTGGTAAATTAACGACAAACCCATTATTTGGATGAACCGATTTCGAAAGGACTGCAGCCGTCTTGGGCATAACAAATGGAAAACTGCAAGTTAGTTTCTATAGTTATTGATGTTAGCATGCTTCTTACATCCGCAAATTTATTCCGCGACAAGCAGATGAGAAACGCGGAATTTAAAATCTTTAAATGTTCTCTGCTTTCACGAAACACGAGATTAAAAACAGCTGGCTCTTCAAAAGTCAGGTGCTCGTGGTGGTCTAGTAATTACTTTAATGAGCTTACGAAGGTTAGCTGCGACTGCATACAGTATGGAGGATTCCACTTGACCACAATCGCCTGTTTGCGCAGGGTTCCTCCTCAAACACTTTATCAGCAGCCTTTCGCCTAGGGAGTTTTACATTGTGAGGTATTCTGCTCCCCACAAGAGCTTGACTTACCGGGTTTATATTAACCCTTTACAGACGAAGCGTGCCTGTTTTATATAAGGACTCAGTGCGTATCGCATTGTAAACACTCTCCACTTCGGTTATAAAAACCAGTCTCTTAATGTTTTATAAGGCAAAAGTTGCTGTTTGTTCTGAGATCCGTACAAAACACATAAACGCAATGTGGGCACCACATAGAATTTTTTAATATTAAACCTGGTCGTATATAAAGTTACCGCTAGGCTTTAAAAGGTTAAGCACTACATAGCTTGCCTACTTAGCCCTTAATGCTGATGTTGCGGGTGAGATCTGACAAAAATAGGGACACGTTTAATTAGATATCTCAAATGATAGTACACAGAATGTCCTACAGCCAGTTAACACTGCTGTGTGTAAATGTTATCCTTGTGCTAAGTGCCTTTGGGGCCACCTTTGTATGATGATCCCCACATCGGTGACTTAATTGGCTCCTAGATGGCAGTCGCAAGAGTGAGTCGTCGTAAGTCGAAGCCTTATTTCCCTATAAGGGCAATGTTATAGACTGGAGATCCATTCCTGGACACCAGTTTCATAGATACATGTAAGGGCTGATGAAGAGAATAAGGGGGGGGGGGGGGAACATACTGTATACGCTTTCATAAACGTTTGTTGAGTAAAAACAAACACATAGTAGAAAGGAGAAGCATGTAACTGCACATAAATTTGAAAATTCTCAGACACGCGTTGCAAAAAATCCATTCATGAATTTTCTTCATGTCCGGCATTCCAGTGGAGGGGTTTAGTGAAAAAAAAGTTTGAAAGAGGAGGGCACTGGGTCGTCTGAATAATCAAAATTAACCCTGTTACAAAAGTAAGGGGTGAGCACTGGATGTGGGCGGGGTGGAGAGGGGGGGGGGCTCCACATCAACTAAAGTGGCCCAAAAGAAATTTTCACTATGTACCTCTTTTCTGTGACTTTCTGTGTGTGCGCACGCATAATAAGCAAGCTGTTCTCGTGCTGATCTGGGGCAAATACTACAACAGATTACGATGTTCCGTGGGCGACAGGTATGTGCTTGCCAGTGACAGCAAAGTCGACTAAAACTGGTTATCGGACCGGTGGCAGCCATTTTGTGCAGAAGACAGACGCCGTATTGCGTATCACATACACTGGAAGGAGGTTTCGTGATATGAAATTTCACAAATAGAAGGCGAAATTTTGTGTACAGTTATTTTACAGTTATTTTCACCATCCAAAATATGTCTGTGAATTTTAGTAAGAGTTACCCATGAAATGGTTCTGTTATTAAAGCTTGCTTTTAATGACCTGTACTCATCACCAAATACTATTCGGGTAATCAAATCGAGAAGAATGAGATGGGTGTGGGGCATGTAGCACGTATGGGGGAAAAGAGAGATGCATACAGGATTTTGGTGGGGAGACCTGGGGGAAGGCTACCACTTGGGAGACCCATGCGTAGATGTGGGGATAATATTACAATTGACCTTGAAGAAATGGGATGGAGCATTGACTGGATTGAGCTGGCTCAGGATAGGGACAGGTGGCGGGCTGTTGTGAATGCGGTAATGAGCCTCCGGGTTCCATAAAATGCGGGGAATTTCTTGACTAGCTGAGAAACTGTTAGCTTTTCAAGAAGGTCTCTGCTCCATGGAGTTAGTTAATTAGTTAGTTAGTTAGTTAGTTAGTTAGTTAGTTAGTTAGTTAAAGCTTACTTGATTACGTGTGGAATGGGCAAATGATACAGCCACTTGATTTTGTTTTCAGTACAATATATTTGAAGGTTAATAATTTATTTTTTTATATATTTATTCTTTTTCTGTTGTGAATGGAATATAATACTGCTGCTAATTTGTTCCGACTGACATTAAGAGACTGTGTGCGTTTGTGCGTCACGTGATTTTGATCCCAGACATCTGAAGGTGAGTCAGAGGTCTGAAAACATGTGAAGGTTGTGAAATGGTGCTGCAAAATAAGTGTCACCACGTCATGCTTAAGTGTACCTTTCGGGCCTTCCAGACTGACTGAATTTTGACAGCATGTCTTGAGGGATTTACAACCCACACGCCTGTCTCAGTTCCATCCTAACAGCCATGTCTCGCTTACGCCCTCTGCAAACCACTTACCTGAAAGTGCAAATACTCTGTTCCCGTACTTTTGAATCTCCCTGTAGGCGCTAATGCGTGACTCACGGTATCAAAATTAGAAGCCTGTCCGATAATAGCACTTTTTTAATTCCTTAACAAATTGTCAGCAGTGTGAACTTGTGATGTGGTAACTATACACCACTAATACCATCCTGCTTTAATTGTATCGGATAGCTCAGTTGGTATAGTGACTGTCTAGGGGCTGGACGTTACGGGGATCGAATCTTTCTGGGGTGGATATTTTCCGCACACGTCCTGACTGGCCGTGGACTCCACCCATCCTCCTGTAAAATGGGTAACAAGTTTCTTTCTCGGGGGGCCGGCCGGGGCGTGGCGTTGACCAACCGCTTTCATCTAGCACCGAGGTTAAAGAAAGCGTGGAGCTGTACCTCTATTCATCTCCTGGGTTTTCATGGTTTCTTTTAGGTTGAAGCTTGCCTTTACCCTTTTGTGTCATTTTATGGTTCAGACGTCTTATATAGAGCTAAAAGAAACATTACATAAATAATATAGGAGACTGAAACTATCATATAACAACGATATGAATTATTTTATTATTTTGAAAGCGGAATAATGAATTTTTAAATTTTTGCGATGTGTTATAAAAGTCTGTTATGATAGCGATGAAAGCTAGAATCCTTTGGGACCTTAAAACGCACCACTTTAACAAGTAAAACAAAACACACTGCCTTCTGTTATTTCAGATTAAGTCGTCTCTGAGTTATCGCCTGTCCAGATTTCGAGGCGTTTGAACCTTCTCTTTCTGCAGTGTTAAATAAAATATTGTCTCCGGAGCGTGTCTTGCTTGCGTGTTTCCAAGCTGAGTTATTATCGTGTTCCAGTGTTTCCGAAACTTGACTGGAGACTTAATCATTCCCTTTACACTGTAATCGCTTCATGCTAAGCACACTGAGGGCCTGAGGCTGCAAATAGATATATGCTGAGGAGGGACACTTTGCCAAACCTGCTGCAGCCAAACTATGCAGTGTCAAACTGTGAGGAAGAAAACAAAGGAAATAAATTACGAAAAACATTATAAAGCAATCCCATTACAGGCCTGGACAGGCCCTTAGGGTTCCAGGAGGTTGAGGCTCCCAGATTGATAGACAATCGGCACATGAAGGTGGTAAGGTTGTCAGCCCTAAGCACCGGCCGCCTTTACTCCCCCAGGAAATATTCCTGGTACTCATTTCTGTTAGAGGCTGAGTCGACCCCAGGGCCATAGTGTGACCGACAGGAATATGTCCATGAGAAATTCCAATGACACCATCGGGAATCGAACCCGCCACCTTCTGATTTGTAGCGCAGTGCCTCAACCAACTGCGCCACCGCGTGCCCCGAAAAACATTATAAATTAGCAAAAATTGTACACCAATTCCATCATTATCTGCCAATAGCTATGGATTCTATAAACATATTAATATCCTGTTTATGTATTAACATCCCGTAGTCTGTCGCCTTCTTTTCTTGATCTGGCTTCAAATTCTCCACCTTTTAGTGCTTCACTAACAGTTATAAACCACAAAAAATACCCAATTTTGTTACTTTTTTCCAATATTAAAGGCAAAATTGTCCCAGTGTATATTATGAAAGCGTGTGAGGGAATGCAGTTATAGCTCCATTCATTCGTAACTTTGCACTAGGTTGAGGTGAATGTTTACCTCCACGCCCTCAAACCGCTTTCTCCGTGGAGAAGGGGGCCCCAGTACTCATTGAATAGGAAGCTGGGTGAGGCCCCGGGGCCAAGCTAGACGTTTCGGAGCAGAGAAGAATACATTGCCGCTGTCTGGAATCGAACTGTGATTCGTCCGTTATTCAGCCTGCGGCATAGTCACTATACTGACTGAGCTATATGGGCTCATACTTACATATTAGGTGAGGTGTTATAATGTGACACTCACCTTGCCTCTAGAAGGAAACCCTGGCTACCTGCCTGGTGATATAACACACGTCGCATTTCTCCTAACCTGATTTACATTTAATGTACCAACCGAAACGTCCAGAATAACCGCCATCTTGAACGCAAACCTTCGCTGGATATTGAGTCAGATATTTCTGTATTGACAAGTACTAAAAATTGAACTATCTTTTGCTGTACGAGCTGTGACTTTTGTTTCTATCCCGTAATGTTACAGTCCACATTATCCTACTGAAAACATCTCATTCCGTTCTGACAGCTGTATCTAGCGTTCACTTTACCACGTACTTTGGAACCACAGCGTTTGAGTAGGTGATGTACAAACCCTAGCCCGCGGACCGCGTGTCGCCTGCCAAAATTACGTCTGCGGCCCCGCGAGAGTTTTCCTGCACATTTAGCATGTGCTGCCCCTTCTCCCCCATCAGAATTAAGGACAAATTTTTTAGTGACTTGGTTAAATTCGTAAACATAGTTAAATCTGGTGAAGAATACTTCAGTTATAATGGAATGCATGCGTGTTGCGTGGGAAGGCGTCTTAAGGTTGGAAAGTAAGAAAAATATGGATCAATGCGAAAAATATGGCGTCATAAGCTTCACCGTCCGTCGTACTTTGCAGCTTCAGGTACAGTCGAACTCGGTTATAAGGTCATGAAAGGGGCTAAATATTTTGTGTCGTTATAAACGAGTGTTGTTATAACCGAGAAGTATATTGTTATGGTTAACAATAACCATTCAATTGGTACCACAGAATATCTGACGCTATAGGCGAGGTGTCGCATAAACCGATGTCGTTATAAGCGGGTTCGCCTGTATGTTCGAATAGTGATGAGTGCAAGTGTGTTTCAGTTATAATTGTATAGAAGGGAATTCCGTGTATTTGTTGAAGGATATCAGTGGCAAATACTGCCGTGGCTCAGTATGGGGACAGGTAGTGGGCGCTTCTGAATACGCTAATGAACCTTCCATTTTTATAAAATGCGGGGAATTTCTTGACTAGCCGAGGACTTGTTAGCTTCTCAGGAAGGACTCTGCTGCATGGAGTGTTATTTAGTTATTAATTTTTTAGTTATTTAGTTAATTAGTTAGTTAGTTAGTTAGTAATCAGTGGCAAACAGCGACAAGACTCTCATTGACGTTCTTACATTCTTAAAAATTAATGTTAATTCCTAAAAATTAAATTATTATTATTATTATTATTATTATTATTATTATTATTATTCGCGATGTTGATTTTTACTAACACGTGACGTAGTGCTAAAGCAGTCCCATTACAGGCCTGGACAGGCCCAGAGGGTTCCAGGAGGTTGAGGCTCCCAGATTTCAAGACACTCGGCACACGAAAGTGGTAAGTTTGTCAGCCGTACGCACCG
The DNA here is from genome assembly GCA_013340265.1 of Coptotermes formosanus. Lineage (NCBI taxonomy): Eukaryota > Metazoa > Arthropoda > Insecta > Blattodea > Rhinotermitidae > Coptotermes > Coptotermes formosanus. Next base: position 17,315 of record BLKM01003645.1, on the reverse strand, counting down.
GCCGCCTTTACGCCCAGGAAATATTCCTGGTATTCATTTCTGTTAGAGGCTGAGTCGACCGCAGGGCCATAGTGCGACTGGAAGGATTATGTCAATGAAAAATTCCAGTGACACCATCGTGAATCGAACCCGCAACCTTCCGGCTCGTAGCGCAGTGCCTCAACCGACTGCGCCACCGCGTGCCTGCTAATACGTAATTAGTATTAATTTTAATGTGTTAGTTACTTGGTATAAGACAAAATATTCTTGAAAAACGACTTTAGTGTTCAACACTGGTTTGCGGCCCGCGCAGTGCTTGGACATTCTCAGATGGTCCGAGTGCAATAAAAGTTGCTCTGCACAGCTGTTCAGTCGTTACGTATATCACCTGGTATTAGTTGTGTTCCTGGTACGTGCACGGATAAGTTTAGCTTGGAATTGTAGTAGGGTCAATGACACCAGATATCGCGATGTTTGTAAGCATTATTGGAGCGATGCAGACCTTCCATTGTCCTGTGGACTGTAGTGCATGCTGGGTCGGGCCATCGGATTCAAACGTTTAACTTCTCGCTATGACATCATCTGACTTTATGAGATTTCGCTCTTGGTCATTCTCTTTTCGCTTCCTTTAAGGTTGGTCGAGCCAGTGTTAGAATATAGCCCATTGAATGCTATAGCGGTGTAAGAAGTGTTACGCTGCATTACAGGTGGATTAATACAGTATATTTAATTTACAATGTTTTTGTATCGTATTTCACTTGCGTAGGTGGCGTTTGTATGTGGTGACAGAAGGAATGGGATATGGCAGAAGGAATGGGATATGGCAGAAGACTGAAAGGTAGGCGGCATTGTCGTACCAACAGATCTTGTCACATACAGAATGTGACGTTCAGTTTACACACCGTGTTCTTTAACCTTTTAAATCCTAGCGGTAACTTTACGTACCGCCAGGTTTAACATTCAAAAATTCTACGTGGTGCCCACATTGCGTTTATGTGTTTTGTACGGATCTCAGAACGAACAGCAACTTTTGCCTTATAAAACATTAAGAGACTGGTTTTTATAACCGAAGTGGAGAGTGTTTACAGCGCGGTACGCACAGAGTCCTTATATAAAACAGATACGCTTCGTCTTTAAAGGGTTAAAGTCTAAAGACTGAGGGTGTTCGAGAATAGGGTGCTGAGGAGGATATTTGGGCCTAAGAGGGACGAGGCGACAGGGGAGTGGAGAAGGCTACATAACAAGGAACTTAATGACTTGTACTCATCACAAAATATTATTCGGGTAATAAAATCGATAAGAATGAGGTGGGCGGGGCATGTAGCACGTATGGGGGAAAAGAGAGGTGCATACAGGATTTTGGTGGGGAGACCTGAGGGAAGGCAACGACTTCGGAGACCCAGGCGTAGATGGGAGGATGATATTAAAATGGATCTTCAAGGAGTGGGATGGGGAATGGGCTGGATTGAGCTGGCTCAGGATAGGGACAAGTGGCGAGCTCTTGTGAATGCGGTATTGAACTTCTGGGTTCCATAAAATGCGGGGAATTTCTTGACTAGCTGAGAAACTGTTAGCTTCTCAAGAATGCCCCTGCTCCATGGAATTAGTTAGTTAGTTAGTTAGTTAGTTAGTTAGTTAGTTAGTTAAAGTGTTAGGACATTCCTTTAGCACGTAACTGAGTCCTTAACGATTTAAATCCTAGCGGTTACCGTTTGTACCGCTACGAGTAACATTAGAAACCTGTGAGATCTTCGCTGTCTGGGATTGATCGATAGTTACCGGCGTTTCGGGACAATCTATCGGTCCCATCTTGAAGGGTCACGCAGTCCAAGAAGAATGCCCGGATCACTGGTTGATTGATTGGTTCTGAGAGAACATAACGCTAGCCAGTAGGGTTAGTGGAGCATGCAGGACTAAGGTGCGGAAAGGAGAGGAAGTCGAGGTGCCTAGGTGATGCTCTGAGGGAAAACGGCTCCGGAACATGAGGCCACTGCCAGGTGCAGGAAAGGGAGACGTAAAGGGAAGGGGGGGGCGAAAAAAGAAGAAATATGAGAGAAACTGTATTTTTGCACAATATTGTCTATTTATTTATCTTTTTCTCTTCTCCCCTACATGTTTCGGCAACTAACTATGCCGTTATCAAGCGGGCTGTATCAAAATTACATAAGATGTGCATGAATGTGACTAAAAATATTAAACATTTAAGAAGTTTTAATATTTTTAAGTTTTTAGTTTTAGGTTATTTTAACCTTTTAAAGCGTAGCGGTAACTTTACATATCACCCGGTTTAACATTAAAAAATTCTACGTGGTGCCCACATTGCGTTTATATGCTTTGTACGGATCTCAGAACAAACAGCATCTTTTGCCTTATAAAACATTAAGAGACTGGTTTTTATAACCGAAGTGGAGAGTGTTTACAGCGCGGTACGCACTGAGTCCTTATATAAAACAGATACGCTTCGTCTTTAAAGGGTTAATATTTAAAAGTTTTAATATGTGACTAAAAGTATTAAAGCTTTAAAAAGTTTTACAGTCACATTCATGCACATCTTATGCAATTTTGATACAGCCCCCTTGATAATGGCATAGTTACTGGCCAGAACATGTCGGGGAGAAGATAAGAAGATGAATAAATAGACAATATTCTGCATAAGTTGACCCTGTTTTGTTATATCGATCACATTCACGGAAATGAGCAACATAAAACTGTATTTCATTCACACAGTGTGTTAATCTGTTCCGTATGATTCTTACGACAAACAAACAGTATTTCCCTCTACATATTTCACCGCTATCTTTCTGATACTCCGTTGATCCACTCTTGTGCTCACGGAGGCTCCGTACTGCACATTTCTCGTTTAGTTTCGTTGCACGGATCTCGCACGCACATCTGCTCACCGTCATGTGAGTCCAGCAGAATAATTTGCACTCTGATTCTGAGGCGATGTGGACTTGCTCTTGAGAAGCCAATCAGGCGATGGGGACTGGACCACACGTTTAGACATGTAATTAGTGACTATCTGTGTAACGTACATACATATTTATATCACATATGGGCAGCTGAATTAAATCTTAAGTAAATATCTCAAAAACGTACGTTTCAATCTGTTGAGATAATATTACCAACTTCCAAAGCAAATTCAATACACCAGAGCTGAAATCAGCCCAGTGTCTTGAATATAGACGCGTGGATTTCTTCCCCAGTTTTATTGCTATCATTTGTGTTGTGCTTGTTTTTGATCCATTAACATTTTAAAGCCTAGCGGTAACTTTACTTACCACCAGGTTTAACATTAAAAAATTCTACGTGGTGCCCACATTGCGTTTATGTGTTTTGTACGGATCTCAGAACAAACACCAACTTTTGCCTTATAAAACATTAGGAGATTGGTTTCTATAACCGAAGTGGAGAGTGTTTACAGCGCGGTACGCACTGAGTCCTTATATAAAACAGATACGCTTCGTCTTTAAAGGGTTAAAAAATTCTACGTGGTGCTCACATTGCGTTTATGTGTTTTGTACGGATCTCAGAACAAACAGCAACTTTCGCCTTATAAAACATTAAGAGACTGGTTTTTATAACCGAAGTGGAGAGTGTTTACAGCGCGGTACGCACTGAGTCGTTAAATAAAACAGATACGTTCCGTCTTTAAAGGGACAATGTAAACAGAACAGGACACATAATAATTATTTGTTTATTTTTATACGATTTACTCTCTTGAGTGTGTATTTCGGTGCGTGAGTTGGAATAGGAAAGTTGGAAGTGTAAAGAAATGTTGTATCGGGCGCTAGACTGCAACGGTGCGACTGCCTTACGTCAACAAACAAGGACTTCTCTTTCAATAAATTTCCTGTCTTGTAGTTTTGTATTAATTTACGTAGATCGACTGGTCCTAAGTTATCTCTGTTCATATTAATGCCCTCTTTTTTAAGACTTTTTGAATCCTGAAGGTGCGGCGCTTTCTTAAGCCGAACACGTTTAAAATATGTAATAAACGTAAAGATGTCCCTTTCCATTCGATGAAGGAGTGTAGGGGGGGCAGAGATATTACTCATTCTTAACGTCGGTGCCAGATGGAGGTGAGTGGTCAGCCTCACGTCTCGGCCTCTTTACCCCCCGAGAAAGAACTCCGGTACCCATACAATAGGAGGCTGGATGGTTCCCAGAGTTGGTCTGAACGTTTTGAAGAATAGAACATCTTTTTGCCCCTGTCGCGATTCTAATCCCAGATTCACCATCCTGTCTCTGTGGCATATACATAAGTCTCAAATTTACAGATATATTTTTACAGATCAATCATACGTAACATTTAAGACAAGATAAGAGAGGCAACATGTTTCGGCTGAATACGCCATGATCGGGCCTTCGTCGAGAATGTTAAAAAGATACTAATACTGCAGTAGGTGTGAGATCGCCATATTTACAATATACTCGTAGTAATACATTGTAAATTATCCAAGACTTTTTACACAAGAAAGTTGGAATCTCATGCCTGATGCATTATTTAGTATCTATCTAATATTCTGGATAAATGCCTGATGGTAGCTTCCACAGCCGAAACATGTTGCCTGTTTTATCTTATGTAGTATGTTGTGTATGATTAGAGAAACATATCTGCGATTGAAAACATAACTGGGATGTGTCATCTCAAAATCTCCTCCGATTTAACTTCGCATTTTTTCATATGCAGCAGTCAAAACAAGACATGTGCGTAGAGTAGAACATTCTTCCTACCACATATCATCACAAATTTTATCTCTGACCAAGGACGACACAAAACAGGAGTGTTTCGGATGATGCATAGCTCTACGGTAGCGAATCAACGTGTAATTTATGAATAACAGGTCTCTGCCGTTGTGCCTATTAATATACGAAAACAAAACTTTGCTAGACCTTACTCAGACGACAGCTGAGCAGTAAAACCGGTCTCGATGAGGTCACTCTAATGAACCTCTGCGTCACGCAAGTTCTAAACATCGTCTTCGGAAACTCTGCTGAAGGCAACGTTTAAACTTCCTTGTGTGGTGGGTCTTTCTGTATCCTTGCAAATTGTACTTGTACACAGAGCAGACATTTCTTCTTTCTTAGTCCTTCCCCCTTCTACCTACTTGTTCGCAGTCAGTGTCGAGGGTTTTTGTAATTTCACTTGATCACACTCAGACACACACCACAGTCGGTAGGACTCCTCTGGACGAGGGATCGACCCGTCGCAGAGACCTCTACCTGACAACAGAAACACTGTACAAGAGACAAATATCCATGCCCCCGGTGGGATTCGAACCCACGATCCCAGCAAGCGCTCGGCCGCAGACCTACGCCTTAGACCGCGCGGCCACTAGGATCGGCAGCAGACATTTCAATACGGATTTAACATCAATTTTTCCTTGCATTAAGGCAAAAATGTTCATATACCCCCACAAACGCACATATTTTGTGTCAAATCATAAATAGAATCCATACACATGAACCCTGCTACACGTTTCGACTGCCGAAACGTGTAGCAGGGTTCATGTGTATGGATTCTATTTATGATTTGACACAAAATATGTGCGTTTTTGGGGGTATATTGATGTTTTTAGTAGGGATTTTAAGTTTATGGGTTTTAGTAAAAATCACAATATTTACTAATGATACCTACTAACAAATAAATAAATATACAGATATAATTTATAAGAAGGAACGTTGAACTTTTGAAACTGTTTCAGTAGAACAGGTATATAGAGAGTGGTGCAAAAGTTCTTTGACAGTTGATATTTAACATGTTGCCTCTAATGCGAAGTGACTTTTTGCTACACTATGTATGTGTAATCTTATCACTTTAAAATGTTACAAGTGATCCCTCCGAAAACGAGTGTGTAGCAAGAATGAATGTTCAGTGCAAATTTGGTAATACTGTGGGGGCGGGTTGTGCAGAGTGCTTTACAGAATTTGCCTTGGATTGTTTTAACCGTTTAAAGACGGAACGTATCTGTTTTATATAAGGACTCAGTGCGTACCGCGCTGTAAACACTCTCCACTTCTGTTATAAAAACCAGTCCCTTAATGTTTTATAAGGCAAAAGTTGCTGTTTGTTCTGAGATCCGTACAAAACACATGAACGCTATGTGGGCACCGCGTAGAATTTTTTAATGTTAAACCTGGCTGTATGTAAAGTTACCACTAGGCTTTAAAAGGTTAATAAAACATTTTTTTCTTGTTTATTGTTTCTGAAGAGACTGCATCTTGACACTGTACCTTTGTAGTTATAATTTGGCCTTGATGAAAAATGCACCGGCTTTACGTCCAAATTTCACACGTCATTGTGATCATACATTTTCAATGGCGCTTTCTGCTTAGCTTTCCTTAAGATAAGGCAATGATAAAGCTGCCTCTTCTTAAGTGCGACACCACCGTGAAGTATTGGGGGAGTGGAAGCAAAGCTCCATGCATTATTAACCTCGCCACTAAGTGCAATGAACGACGAAGTTCGTATTTCGGCCTATTTATTCTCGAAAAAGGAGCCGTCGATGCCCATGGGTTGAGTGGGCCCCAGAACTGGTGTTGAAATTTTGTGTTATTCGTACAGTGCGTGTTCTTGTAATACATCACCCAACTTGTGCAGTTAATGAAACACATTCAGAAGCAAGAATAAAACTCGTACATGTTTCGGCAGTTGGGTGTCTTCATCAGGGCGTTATTCAGAACAAAGAATTATAAGGCCAACTCAGTACCTAGATTAGCCGTTGGCCTTGTACTTCGTTGTTCAGAATAACTCCCTGATGATGGAATCTCAGTGCCGAAACATGTAGAGTTGTATACGTTTTTGTGAATGTAATTTATTGAGTGCATAATGTGTTTGATGTATGAATTACTGGTGTTGAAATGTGATGAAGAAAAAATCTACTTCTGCAGAGGTTTGAATCCAGGATATGAGGCCTGTAACCAGTCACAGCTATGCCTGATATTTCCAATACCGATTTCTGTTCCGATAACGTATCGTGGTTAGAACCCGGCTTCTTTGGTTGGATTGTGAGACGAGGTCGCGTATTTGTTCATTCGCAGTGGAAGATGGGATAGTCACGCTGTCAGATGGCTCGCGAGATAGTAGAAATGAACTATATACAATCATCAATCAATGCGCATGCCCAGGTGTTCGATGTTGAGCCATGAACTGAAGTTTACATCTCATTAGCGGCTTCTGCCTTCTGTGTGATGCATGGTTCAGGAACGTTTATGGGCGCACGAACACCGAAAACAACGCATTTGTTTCCTGTCTGCACACAGATCAATCAGCTAGTGCCCCGGTGTTTGGCTCCCCCCCCCCCCCCCCCGGGCAAAAACCCAACGGCCAGTTGCTAAGTGTGGATGTGGGCCAAATGTGCGGTAGAAAGAATCTCACCTTGGAGGTGAGTTATCATGTACGAGATTCCTTAGGTTTGAGAATAAGACAATGTGCGTACGAAGTAACATTGAGGGACGTTCGCCTGACCATTGTTGCCGTGGAAAGCAATAAATATTACATGTTGTGTGTGTCTCTAGCCTTAGTTATCCAGCACGCAAAGCGCATGCGCCGTATTATATTATCATCTGTGGCCTGTCCGGCTGTACCGTATTTTTCCACATTATCTCATAAACGGCACGATTTTCGGAAAAGAGTTTGTGAACATGAAATGTGTGTTTTGATTTTTGCTACAACTTTTTGTCTGAAACATTCCTCATTCTGAGAAGAATTCAGCGAGATACTATTATAAATGTACATGGGTCTTCGTGTAAAGTAGCCGTTATTCTTGTCAGTTTTTATTGAAAATTGGCTTATCTAGATAAATCTTCGCGCAATACTCAAATTTCAAATTTCATGAAAATCCGCCCATTGGGAGCCGAGTTTTTTATGTAGACGGACGGACGGACGGACGGACGTGATGAAGCTAATAGTTGCTTCTCGAAGTTTTGCGAAGACGTGTAAAAGGACAATAATACGTCTCCTTTAGATGTATGGAAAATTGTTTAACGTTAAAATTTGGGCCTAAGTAATATGATTCTATAATTTGGTGCCTGCAGACGTAACCGTGTTAACAGACACTGGGTGACCTGAGAAGTATCGATAATTGTTATCGATACCTCGAATGTTATCTAGTGTCTGTTGACATGTGCGATATTTCAGTTCAACAGTTCGACCCCACGCAGCGCGCTTCGGACGCCAGAAGTTGTGGCAATGTCTTCAGTACGAACTTCTGGATCACTCACCATATTGTTTGGGTCTCTGAACAACACTGCACGTGTCGCCGATTCCCCCAGTAATGAGGAAGTAGAAATGGCTGTTCGTGAATATTTGGGAATGCCACAGCCAGGAATTTTATCGCGAAGGAAAATTTAAATTTTTGCGGTCTTCAGATAAAAGTATCAATGTGCTCGGTGACTGTGTTCAAAAATAATGATACATCAGTGGAATAAATGAGAAACATTTAAGTTTGTTACGACGTTATACTTAATTTTTGTGACGTAAGGAAACTTACTTATTGAATATCATTTAACCTTTTAAAGCCTAGCGGTAACTTTACGTATCCCCAGGTTTAACATTAAAAAATTCTACGTGGTGCCCACATTGCGTTTATGTGTTTTGTACGGATCTCAGAACAAACAGCAAATTTGCCTTATAACACATTAAGAGATTGGTTTTTATAACCGAAGTGGAGAGTGTTTACAGCGCGGTACGCACTGAGTCCTTATATAAATCAGACACGTTTCGTCTTTAAAGGATTAATATATAAGAAATGGAATTGTTTGTGGGAAGTTTATTTTCAGAAAATCTCATGACCGGTGTTTTGTGATCACATTTTAACACAGTCTGACTCTATAAACAGCTTTTGAAAATGATACAGCACCGTTGAGTAACCTGGTGGCCAACCTAACACTTACGTATCATAATATTCTATTTTGCATATAATGTGCCGTTTTGAACGATGTATTTATTTGTAATTTATATTAAGTTTATGTATTGTAATTACTTTATGATAAGGAAGGCACACAGAAGAAAGCATCGTAACAGAATCGACAACGAAAGTCGCTTTTGCTCCAGTCTGCTGCCTACCAATAACGATGGTCAAGGTAGTCAAGACCCTTGCCTGTCTGAAGGTCATTGGAAAGAGTGGCGCCGTCATGTTTTAGTGAGCATGGGTGGAGGATACGAGTAGGTGCGTGATATTTTAGAATCGATATTGGTACACAAAGTTTTCACATATTTAACCCTTTAAAGACGAAGCCTATCTGTTTTATATAAGGACTCAGTGCGTACCGCGCTGTAGACACTCTCCACTTCGGTTATAAAAACCAGTCTCTTAATGTTTTATAAGGCGAAAGTTGCTGTTTGTTCTGAGATCCGTACAAAACACATAAACGCAATGTGGGCACCACGTAGAATTTTTTAATGTTAAACCTGGTGGTATGTAAAGTTACCGCTAGGCTTTAAAAGGTTAAAGACGAAGCGTATCTGTTTTATGTAAGGACTCAGTGCGTACCGCGCTGTAAACACTCTCCACTTCGGTTATAAAAACCAGTCTCTGAATGTTTTATAAGGCAAAAGTTGCTGTTTGTTCTGAGATCCGTACAAAACACATAAACGCAATGTGGGCACCACGTAGAATTGTTTAATATTAAACCTGGTCGTATGTAAAGTTACCGCTAGGCTTTAAAAGGTTAATTAGCATTCATTTCAGGTTTGCTATGTAAATTCATACCCTCAATTGTTTCTTAACTTCCTGTTTTGCCTTCACCATTTTCTTCATGGTCCGATGCAGTCTTCTGTGCAAAATATTAACAAAGAAGTACATCATGTTCGAACTGGAGGGCTTCATACTTGTCGGCATTAGTCGTTGGGGTCTTCTGAGTATCCAAAAGTATCGAAATTTTAAACAAACTCTTCAGTCACTACATGGTTAATTCATATTAGATAAATCTGTGTACATGTCAGTACCCTTATACAGAGTGTTGCAGAAGTCACTTGACAATAGACGCAACATGTTAAACATCGAGCGTCAAGTGACTTATGTGCCACTCTGTATAAGTGAACACTTAGGTGGTTTTTAAGTGTTTTTTTAAATGCTGTGAGCTTCTAAGATCATATAGCTTTAGTGTGAGTTTGAAGATTATCGAGGGGAAAACCGAAACACAGTGCCACTTTGTGCGCCACAAATCCCACATGGACTAACCGTCTGAACCATGGCACAACCCTAACATGAGTATATTAACCTGTATTAGTCTTAAAATATTCAGTCCGTACCGCGCAGTAAACACACTCCGTCTCGGTTATAAAAACCAGTCAGTTAATGCTGTATAGGGAAATAATCGCTGTTTGTTCTGAGATCCACACAAAACACACAAATACACTGTGTGGGCAGAACGTAGAATTTTTTATGTTAAACCTGTTGGTATATAAAGTAACCGCTGCGCTCTAAAATTTTAAGGTCTATTCTAATATTACCGTCCACTACATCTACATTTTTCAGGTGGATTTATACATTCGGGTGTTCCTACCAAAACGCTGCATGTAAATTTATTAAGTCTATAGTACGTGCTGTACGACACGCCCGTCCCGTACTTCTGGCAACTGTAGAGCAAATAACAAGACTGTACACGCTGTTGAAAAAGAGCGGTCTTCAGATGAGTTCATATTTCTTGGATAACGCGCTGTCTTCTTTTACTGAACCAGTTTATTTTACTTTAAATTATACGCGACCAAACTTGGTGCTAGCAATTATCTTTCTAAGCTGCGACACACGCACGCACGCATGCACGCACACACAGACGCACAGATTCTGGAACACAGATGAGTGTAGTAATTGTAAAAGACAAAGCAAAGTAAATATTAATGCTCAGTGTCATTCAGACTTAACGAGAAACCGGTGTTAGGTCATGGAATGTGGTATTTGAGATTCTTACAGCGGTGTTGCTTAGGATTTAAGTCGTTTGGGGTGAAGGGTTCTAGATGTCTTCACGGACTGCTTGACCCTTGAAGATGAAGGCAGTGCTTTATTTTGAAACGTCAGGAGCCATTCACCCAGTGACACAGCATCACATCCCAGAAGACATGAGTCTTCAAAAACATGAAAAGTCGGCCATTTTTGATGTGTGATAGGATTAAATCTAGTATGAGAATAAGGGAACATTAGTGATGTTGTATATATATATGTCGCGTGTGCGCGCGCACTCGCTCGCGCTTCTCCGTATATCTATTGCTTCGCCTTCTCAGTCTATTTTAATATAAAATATAAAGAATGCGTTCAATTGATATCCGTGAAATACAAGGGAATATAAATCCTAAAAGGTTTTGACAGTGCTGTATAATACTGTGTGGTGATTGGTTTATGGACTTTATCCGTCGTCCGAAGAGTAAAATATTAAAAATATTAAAAATTAAAATGACGTTTCGGAAGGTGGCTCTGCTTCCGTCCTCAGGTGAATGGAGGGGGAAGAAGAGAAGAACGCCTATTCTGTTGGGCCCCTTAGACAGAGCTAGCCTCTATCGCTGGATCATCACTCCATTCATCTGAGGTCGGAAGCAGAGCCAGCTTCCGAAACGTTGTGATTTTAATTTTTTAATATTTTAATATTTTATTCTTCGGATGATGGATAAAGTCCATAAACCCATCACCACACAAGGGAATATCTATCATGAAAATCGTTTTATGTTGTGTTATTCTCTGAAAAAATAAAAGATTGTCTGTCACACACCTATGACGCAACTTTGCAAATTGTAACCAAATTCAGACAGAGCTTTACTGTCATTCCGTTAGTAACCAATGTGGAGTCGTTCCGTCCGAATGTGGGCTCCTGTCTTGGCGTGCCACAAAAATATCCTGCTGAACATACTCCGGTCCGTCCAGGCGATATAATCTTAAATGTTGCAGTAACTAAAAATATCAAGACCATTTGTCAGTTTAATTCAATAAACTGCGCAGAGAAGGGAGGGGGGAGGTGGCATTCTAAGCCGGTAAGAAACAAACCGGTGGCAGTAAGTCGACGGGTTAACAGTTGCTAAACGTCTGTAATCCTGGGTCATTGACCTTTGAAGGACGTTATTTCTATACTGTCCTCGGCGCAAATAGAAGTACTTGTTGTGAATATCGTCAAATTATACGCACGTATAAAGATAAAGAAGAATTTGAAAATCTTAGAATTTTTACAGGCCCAAAGGTTTTTGTCCGATTTTTATATTTTAAGGAACAGGTATCGCTTAAAATTCTAGGTGACTTAAACTAGATTTTCGGGACATGCGGTGGCGCAATTGGTTGATTCACTGCGCTACAAACCGTAAGGTCGCGGGTTCGATTCCCGATGGAGTCATTGGAATTTTTCATTGACATAATCCTTCCGGTCGCACTATGGCCCTGGGGTCGACTCAGCCTCTAACAGAAATGAGTACCAGGAATATTTCCTGGCTGGAGGTAAAGGCGGCCGGAGCATACGGCTGACAACTTTACCATCTTCATGTGCTGATTGTCTTGAAATCTGGGAGCCTCAACCTCCTGGAACCCTCAGGGCCTGTCCAGGCCTGTAATGGGACTGCTTTACCTTTACTTTAAACTAGATTTTCAAGGCATCTCCACTTTCACAGACCCCAACAAATCGGAATTTACAAAACACTTGTATGATTTAAGGTTTTACGCGGCTGTAGAGATTGATATTGTGGTGGCACGGTGTTCTGACACCGTGCCGGGCGTGCCATGGCTCAGACGGTTAGTCACCAGTCTCTCATCGCCGAGGCCCAGTTTCAATCTCATGCGACTCGATGTGAAATTTTTGTTGGAATGAGTGGCATAAAAATACAGATTGGATTAGAAATTTTCTGTATTGGCCGAAAGATTACACTACTGAAAATTAGTACAGAACACATCCGAAAGATGGACGTAGAGTAGAATCTACAGAGGTATCTGCTGTTGTTATGGAAGTTGTAGCGTATGCTACTGTGCAGTAACGCCTTGTGAATGCGACTGTGTATTGTGCCCTCTGTAATTACCGCTATTTTTCAGAAAGTGGCATACTTTATCCTTTTAAAGCCTAGCGGTAACTTTACGTACCACCAGGTTTAACATTAAAAAATTCTACGTGGTGCCCACATTGCGTTTATGTGTTTTGTACGGATCTCAGAACAAACAGCAACTTTTGCCTTATAAAACATTAAGAGACTGGTTTTTATAACAGAAGTGGAGAGTGTTTACAGCGCGGTACGCACTGAGTCCTTATATGAAACAGATACGCTTCGTCTGTAAAGGGATAAAGGACAGTTCTTTTCCCGAGTTTAGTAAAATTTCGCATAAACTTATCCACAGATCTTATCAATTTTTTTAACATATAAACTTTCACCTACTGGCATAGGTATAATATATACACAGTCGAACTCGGTTATAACGTCATGAAAAGGACTGAATATTTTGTGTCGTTATAAACGAGTGTTATTATAACCGAGTACTGTAACGTTATGTTTAACAGCGAGGAATTAATTGGTACCACAATTTCTGACGCTATAGGCGAGGTGTCGTATAAACCGATGTCGTTATAACCGGGTTCGACTGTATTTTCTGTTTTGGACTTTGAAACATTTTCTTCGCTTCCTCAGGGCATCGTATCCACCTGGCCATATGCCCACGCCTCTTTTGGTTCGGTAGGAACATGACACTTACATATTCATTAGGTTCTTGAAGGGAGAAAAGCTTATTTTTACCAAAGGACTCGTTCTGCCTTTGTGTGAGTTCTGATGCTTCAGTATGTAGTTACCGCAGTAACCCCTCATTCTGATGGGTTTAGTAACCATATTGTTTGTGTACTCCAGCCATTCACAGTTAATTGCAGTCAAATACGTAGGTCAGTAGGTCTAAATATGATTGAATAAAACTGAGTTTTCGTTGACCAGCAATTAACTTAATGGTTTGTTTGGTGTTTGCGTTACGCGGGTGGTTGGCTTCACAAAATCATGACGTAACCTAGCAACAAACTAACAATTTCCCCTCTTTCTCCCCTCCTCCGTCTCCTTTTCGTACTCATCATCTTCCCTTTTCTCATCTTTTAACCAAAATCGAGAAAACTTAATCAGAATCTGAGAAGTTAATGCAACGGTCTACCATAGGAATTATTTTATCTAACAACTACGTTTTGTCACTATACGCACCTCTCCGCCGCACATGTGGGTGTTCAGTTGAGTGCGCTACGTTAATACGATAAACGAGCCGACAGGAAGTGGCAACCGATAGTTACATTATTTTATCTGACAACTATGTGCCTTTATTAGGTTTTCTTGGTAGGATATGACGCTGTATATGTTGTATATATGTATCAACGTTCTGAAGAAGCTTGCTGCCTTGATCGTTGATAGTACAAAGAGTGTAATTTTGGCTACCGTGAAGATGGATGCAGCATGCTCCCCCGAAACATTGGTTAATATATACCAACCTACCCTACATCACATCCCAGAAGACTGGCGTCCTCATAATTGCCGATGATAAACCCGTCTTGTTCTAAGGAACAAAAGTTGAAGCTGTGTGCACGTGTCTGTGTACAGTCAAGTTTATATTGCAATATGTAGCAAAAAATAAATTCTGCCGGGCGCAATTTTTATGCATTTTCAAAAAAATTGGATTGTAATCCGTTTAGTAACTTTTAGCTGGGTGTGGCGAAACGCTGATACGACCTCCTCGTTGTGCTTTCATTTTATTCACTTTCTTATAAGATATAAACACGCTCTGGTACTGCTTAGAAACTAAACGGGAAACGGTGGTTATCTAAATATCACCTGTTAGTATCAAGCCATGTTGATCGCGTCGCTTTCTTTATATTCGACCAATCAGCAAGTTCGTACTTTCCCAGAGAGTGGTACAGAGAGGCGGTAAACAATTTCAGCGATTACCGATATAAACTGCTGTTTTTTAAATCGTTAGAAATATCGATTATAGAAAGACGTAGTAAATGTGGGTAAACAGGTTTAATCACTATACTTTGCTTCGGAAATATTAGACTGGCCAGCCTGTCATTGCCTGTAATTTAATTTTTCCTTTCGACTGTTCCAAGCACTGGGCAACCATGTGGTATGATATGCAATGTAAACTGAACAAGCATTGACTTGATATCTGCCCACAGTGTTATTACAGACAAGGTACAGCACTGAACTCTGCCGGAGGGTTAGGAAACGGTTCAAATGCAATCTGCGTGCTAATTACATAATAAACTGCTGTAAAATTGTCTTTCTTTCTTAGTCTGACCTCTTCTACCCACTTGTTGTAGTAGTAGTGGTTATTGTTGCACCTGATCACACTCAATGACACACGATCGGTGGGACTCCTCTGGACGAGGGATCAGCCCCTCGCAGAGAATACCTGACAGCTGCTTGCCTGCTTGCCTGCTGGGATTGCGGGTTCGAATCCGGTCCAGGACATGGCTGTCTGTCTTTTGTGAATGTTGTGTGTTGTACAGCTACAAGTCTTTTCGATGGGCCGATCCCTCGTCCAGGGGAGTCCAACCATGTGTGTGTCTGTGTGTGTGTGTGTGTTTGTCATTGAATGTGTTCAAGTGCAGCAGTAACCCTCTAAACCTACAATGAGTAGGTAGAAAGACGTTAGACTGAGAAAGAAAGAACAATTATTCTGTGAGGCAGAAGAATACAGACTCTCTCTTACCCTGACGATGGAGGCAGAAGTTTTCTCCAGAATGTTCGTACTGTCTACCAAACTACACGGCGTCTCTTCCCAGAAATTTAAACTGCGATAAATTTTATTTATGGTTTAATAAGATAGAAAAACGAGTACTTGAGCCAAACATCTATATCTTAAAAAAGCAGTCCCATTACAGGGCTGAGCAGGCCCACGGGGTTCCAGGAGGTTGAGGCCCCCAGAAGTCAGCACATGAAGGTGGAAAGGTTGTCAGCCCTACGCACCGGCCGCCTTTACCCCCCAGGAGACATTCCTGGTACTCATTTCTGTTAGAGGCTGAGTCGATCCCAGGGCCATAGTGCGACCGAAAGGATTATGCCAATGAAAATTTCGAATGGCACCATCGGGAATCGAACCCGCGACCTGCCGGTTTGTAGCGCAGTGCCTCAACCAACTGCGCCACCGCATCTGAGACTTACGTAACACAAGCCTTGTGGGTCTTTAAACGAATTTGTCAGTAGAATCAAATATACATACCGGGCCTACTAGAACAAGAATTCTCAGGTTCTTTCTATTAGTTCCCGCACTATACGGCAAGAAATTTCCACTTATTGTCCGATATATTAAACTTAACAGCTTCTTGCCAAAGAAACGATTTTTACTTTGCTGATCGAAAAATATTTTCTTCATTCGATGCAAGTTTGTACTCATTAGTACTCTAGAAAACAAGTGTAAGACATTTGACTCTGTTTGGAACCAAGGCCAGGTTTGCGTGAAATGTAAGGCAGCAACATCGTTAATTTTAGTACTGACGTGTGCCTACCTTAAATAATTGATCCTGAAACTTCTTATTCGCTCGGTACAACAAAAAAATACAAGTATAAATTTAATTTTAATGCATAAAGCGATCATTGTTAAAATAGCAACCTGTTTGTAGTAATTTCTTAACTTGTACAAGGTGATGCAACTAATCTTGGGAGTGTGACGCATAAAGCAGGTGAAACCAAATTACGAAGTTTTTCCTTGTCGATTTGTCTATCTCGACTAATTTAATCTTTTGAGTAGCTATGAATAGAATTGTAAAAACAATGGCGTCAGAACAGCACAACGCACATCCAGTAGACCTATATATATATATTTATATATATTTATAAGTTGCGCATTATTACACACGACATGTTTCGGTCTAGGCGACCATCTTCAGGTGTGTTCACTAGCAACCTCTGGTGAGCACACCTGAAGATGGTCTTTCAGACCGAAACATGTCGTGTGTAATAACGGGTAATATATAAATATATGTATTGAATGCGTTGTACTGTTCTGACTTCATTGTGTTTGCAGTTTTATTTATAGTAACTGCTCAGCGTAGTGGTCCTTATTACAGTTATTTTCAGGAGCTTATTAAAATCGTTTCTGTCTATAAATGCCCCATTCTCCTTCTATTTTTCCTGCGGATATCTTGAAACTGTGTCTTTTGTCCTGAAAAGTCAAATGGGGTGTAATGTGTTCAAGTTTCTTCTTAGATCTAAACACATTCCTTTTTTTAAAGTCTAAAAGGTTTTGACGATGGTGTATAATATTGTGTGGTGATGGGTTTATGGACTTTATCTATCGTCCGAAGAGTAATATATTAAAAATATTAAAAAATTAAAATCACAACGTTTCGGAAGCTGGCTCTGCTTCCGTCCTCAGGTGAATGGAGGGGGAGAAGAGAAGAAC
>BLKM01003643.1:0-10591 GCA_013340265.1 Coptotermes formosanus | reverse complement strand
CATATGCATTACCAGATTGAATTTAAAGAAAAGAGAAGATACTGGAACTTGAAACAGGAAGCACTAGATGGCATTCTGTAGAGAACTCGCTTTGGACGGGGCTACGGACCTGTCACAAGACCGACTACGCAACAGAAAAAAAGTACCGGCTACAAAGCAGTTCAGTGGTAAGGCACAACTTAAAAGAGGCTTCGTATTTGGATTCAAGTTAGTTACTTCTTAGACTGTTTTATGAGACTGCATAAATTTCCAAGTATATACGAAAAAACGGAAGCCATAGAAGGATTTTAAAATATTAATTGGAAATATGTTGGAAGAAACTTTATGCCCGCATTCTGTGCAGAAACTGAAGAAGTCTGCTGGGCCTTCAATTAGCTCTGTTATGTGTTCGAAACGTGTATTGCATGAAACAAACCAGAGGCTTTATGAGAAGTAACTTCCGTGAAATCATAGTGACCTTATTGCTTACACACTTCAGATTTTATAATGCTGGTTAGCTCAGATTACACGTTTCACTGTTTTCAAGAACAGGCTCTAGAATATTAAAAGCTGGTGCGTTTTCATTACTTCTTTATTTGCTGTGGTCAAGGATAAAAAATTTTATTATAGTTCACCACCGAAAGGTAATACCTGTATGGTTTCTTATCAGTGCTATATTGTTTACTATATCTCAAACTCGCATATTACAGTACGTAGAAAATTCCAGGCAAGAGGACAGGTCCTAAAGCCTTCATTCTCTGTTGGGTTATATATTATCAACCTTATTCCCCCCAGTGGCGCAACAGCCCCTACCGGGTCAGGGATTCCTAATTATAGACGCTTAACGATTGCACTCAGACACGCCCGACTCGGTAGGATTCCTCTGGACAAGTGATCAGACAGACACAGGGGCCTCTACCTCACAAGGCACAACATTCACAAGAGACACACATCCAGGTCGCTGCGGGATTCGAACCCGCAATGGTAGAAACCGAGCGGTCGCAGTTCCACGCCTTAGAACACGCGACCAGTGACATAGGCTTGTCAGTCTTATATTGGTCCAAACTTTGTTGCTTCGTTGAAAAAGTACACTAAAATTATTTTATCACTAATATTACAATAATATTTTATACGATAGGCCTATGTAGGAAAGCATGGTGAAATAAAGGGCACAAGAACGGAATATTCTGTCTTAGCACTGATATTTGATCCGCTTATTTAAGCAACGAAAAGCGGATGCTATGTAAATAAAATACACAAATAACACCTCTAAAAACGAAATTCTATCAAGGATCAAAATAATATGAAATAAACGAAGTGGCAATCCTGATTCGAAAATCAGGACTGCAGGAAGTGTGCACAGTGCGGCCTTGTTCCTTTCTGCTGGACCTTACCTCCGGATCCAGATATGTCAATGAAAAAATGGACCGAAATTTGAGGGCTTGCTTACATGAATGAATTCACTCATAACGTTAATGATAATAAAGCAGCTGCTGAACACGACGATGATAATTTTGCGTAAAGTATGTCAAAACACATTGAGATTGAGATGAAACGCTTGCAATACATTAAGTAAATATTACAGTCTTGTAAAAAGATTTTCACAAAAAACATATCACAAAAATGTAAGCCACAATTTATAGAAATTGGAACTTCATACGAGTTATGTAACCTCGACGGGATGAGACGGGACCGTACGTCAAGAAAATGCGAGACTGCGTGGAATAGTAGTACAAAATAATTAGTGACCAAACACGTGGAAAGCATTCACTTCGAGAAACTGATAGTTGCTCAGTTTGTAGGGAAAATCCTCGCGTTTTGTGGAATCTAAAGTTCGTTTCTTTTTTGTTTTTAACATATACCGATACAGGACCCTTATATAAGCCAGGCAAATCCAGTCAAAATTCTCATGTATATTCCTCTAAGTTCTATTTTAATATTATCATGCTCTATATATCTATGTGCAGCCTTTGTTTCAGATATTCCAAGTAAAGTATTTCTATATCCATTAATTACTGAAAATTTACTATATATTTTCATATTATCTACGTTTTTATGACCAGTTAAATAAAAGAACAGTGACACGCATACCATGTTTTCGTCGAAGAGAGTATATTGATTTCTAATGGGGGGTTCTGCGGCAAACAACACACCATCCATACCAATACTGCCCTGAACAGAGAGCGGTAGAATATAGAGAAGGGAAAATGAAAAACCTCAGTGATTTGATATGTAGGGAACATCGGCCCTCCTTTCTATGCACATGAAATTCTATCCATGAATAAGCGGATTAAGAGATTGTATTCAAATACGTTTTTTTGTGTAAGGCGCAAGTCCTTGCAATTTCGAGGCTGTGCCTAGACTGACTGGTTTTCTGCTTCATCATAATCTCTCACAAAGGATTACTCGGGCGCTAACAGTACCATCCAAACAGAAACAAACACAACTGCTTCCAAAATTGACACTTTCGAATTTGGTTTACCTGAGACATTTCAGTTAAAAAAAAAACAGGCGTCTAAAAAATCAGCTACATATGGCCTGAAGCATTCATGCAGCCGCGTAAAATGATTCAAATAAACTGAACATTCAGGGTTGTTATCTCCTGACATGATTTTTGAAAATTAACTTGAAACATTGAGTAAGAGAAGTAATAGTAGAAGCATGAATTAATTTAACAAGGGAATGCCAGGATATGACTAAAATGGAAAAGACGACAAGGATGAATGTCTTTCAAATTCAGACAACATTTTTAATATGTAAAA
Source organism: Coptotermes formosanus (assembly GCA_013340265.1). Lineage (NCBI taxonomy): Eukaryota > Metazoa > Arthropoda > Insecta > Blattodea > Rhinotermitidae > Coptotermes > Coptotermes formosanus. The sequence goes on along the minus strand of BLKM01003643.1, from coordinate 7,850 downwards.
GGATCATGCGGTCTAAGGCGCAGGCCTGCGGCCTCTCACTTGTTGGGATTGCTGGTTCGAATCCCGCGTTGAGCACAGATGTACGTCCTTTGTGAATGTAGCGCGTTGTCAGGTACAGGTCCCTTCCACAGGACGATCCCTCGTGCAGAGGAGTCCGACAGAGTATGGAGTGTCATTAGGTGAAATCACGCGCAACAGAAACCCTCTACAATTGCAATGAATAGGTACGAGTCGTCGGACTATAAAAGAAAGAAAAGAAAGAATCACGCCAACCATTGCATGAATATGGGGTTAATGATGGTGGGCGAACTGAAATGTACACACCTGAAGTAAGGATTCGCAGCATAATTCTCTTCAGTATCAAATTGCTAACGGAAGGTCCAGAAAAATTATCAAATCGCCAGGTATTGACAGAATTTCGGCTGTAATTAACGAAGTTTGTGGTAATATATTACGTTACGAGATGCAAACGCTTCGTATTCTTCTTTAAATTACTTGAAAGACCGCAGCTGAAATTTCAACTTAACATTTTCGGATTATTTTCTGAAAAACTTTTCTGCACTTTCAACCATTTTATCCGATAAAACTCACGTTTCTAAGGACGCCTTCACTCCATAAATCTGTTTCCAATAAAAAGTTAAGCTATGATGGCGATTGTGTTTTAATCGACGTGAGTCACAGCTTGGAAGCTGTCGATCAGCCGAAGCTAAAAACTGACAGTGTTTCGGAGACTAAATCTTTCTCCGTGTTCTGACGGAAATGGGATAACAAGAAATTGTTATGGTGGATCAAATAGTAGCACCTGGTCTCTATCACTGTCTAATCTCTAACATGTTGTGGGATATTTTGCCTGGCGCGATGGACAATATCAGTCACGTTTATTACAATTGGAAGTTCATGTTAACAAAATACCAAATTTTAATGCACGTGTACACCACGGTACTAAATTTAATGCAATACCGAGGATTCAGTGCTATTTTACGATCACACTGGCAAGCTTTACCAAACTTACATCTTCTGCAAAAAACACTGAACAGCAACAAATGCACAAAGAATTTTTTCGTCAATTATAACACACTCCTACATGTTTCGACCCTGCTGGGTCAGTCAACAGCACATTCTCGCTCAACTGTATAGTGCAACCTAGTGTAACGACAGCAGGAAGTTTCTCCCTGAAGATGACCCAGCAGGGTCAGTCAACAGCACATTCTCGCTCAACTGTATAGTGCAACCTAGTGTAACGACAGCAGAAAGTTTCTACCTGAAAATGACCCAGCAGGGTCGAAACATGTAGGAGTGTGTTATAATTGACGAAAAAACTCTTTGTGCATTTGTTGGTGTTCAGTGTTTGTTGTATAATATGGTGCACGGACATGGAACACATTAAATTACATCTTCTGTTACCAGCCCATAATTAACACAGTAATGAAAAAAAGGCTTTTTTTCTCTTCTCTGCAGTTGATGTGCTTTACTACTCGCTTACACATATAATAACCACTGACAAACACAAAGAAATAAATTTCAGCCTTTTACATACACGAATGAAGAATAATTCCTTCAGGTCTGGGAGGATTGCATTCCTGTACTTATAGAATCTTCTACTTAAAGCATGCCCGCTAGCACGACGAAATAAAGAAAGCGGGTCGGTTTTAAGTGGAACACTCTGTATTTACAGCAAGACAGAAACCATACAAAAATACGCTTTCAACAGAAGGAAAACACGCTGAATTCTGTGCTTATCAAATTAATATCATGGAAAGTAATATGTTTAACCCTTTAAAAACGAAGCGTATCTGTTTTATATAAGCACTCAGTGCGTACCGCGCTGTAAACACTCTCCACTTCGGTTATAAAAACCAGCCTCTTAATGTTTTATAAGGCAAAAGTTGCTGTTTGTTCTGAGATCCGTACAAAACACATAAACGCAACGTGGGCACGACGTAGAATTTTTTAATGTTAAACCAGGTGGTACGTAAAGTTACCGCTAGGCTTTAAAAGGTTAATGTGAGAAATAAGAATGATATTCTGTAATGTACACGAAACTTCTTAACTCTGAAGAGGCCAGCAGAACTGACAAACATCAGTAGACTGAACAGTCGGCACTGTTCACAGCAAACGAAAGGTAAACACATACGCAAGTGCTCAAAGCCAATTAATGCTCAGGCAAGAATTCAGAACTAGATACTGACTGAACAAATGATCAGTGTCGGTGACTAAATGTCCAGTGTCATTACAAACATTAAAAGCGTTTTATTTTTCAACGTGCAATTTCGCAAGTGTTTTTTAATTATCTCGAAATCCGCTAGCCTTAAGGAAAATGTTACTGGGTATAAAATGCGTCATTAGATATTTTTTAAATACCCTTTGAACCGACAAACATGAAGTGAGTTATATTCAAAATGCGCACAGAAATGTATATAGGTATTCAGTAAAACGTTCTTTAAAACCATCCACTCTATATAACAACAGATATTAATCAATAATTTTTAAGATATTTTCTCTGTCAAATTACATGGCCACCCCTTTACCTGATGTAATGTTATTACGTGCGTCAGAGAGATGGCCGGAAGAAAAACATGACTTTAATAGACACACCTCGGGGATGCGAAAGTCTTTAAATTAGGAGATGAAATTCTTTTCAGTTAATTATCAAACAAATTTCACTTTTATTAATTAAAATCTTTTATCCAATGTTATCTACTCAAGGTTATCTTCCAAAGCGGAGTAAACTACGCATAAGAATTCTTGTTAGTGTGGATATATAACATTCTATTTTTCCGGCTGTCTTTGTTTGCTTTTAATTTCATCTTCTGATAACATCTGTTGCAGTCTTTCATAATCAGCCCTCCTTTTTCCTTTCCAAACAGTACCTCTTTCATGTTCAAGTTCTGTACGTTCTAATGATGTGCGCTTTTCGGTCTAGCAAAGCATTCAGATTGCTTACTGTATACATTTAACATGTGCAAGAATACGTTTCCAGAACAAGCCAGGTATCGTGTTCTGTATTTTAATATTAAAAATTAATTTCTTTCTACATGCTCTTAACTTTGACGGCTGTCATCCTGCTGTATTCTTCACTGTTGTTCTATAAGCCTCAAATTCCAGTCCAAACAAAATATTAATTTATGTGTCCCTTCTATGTGTTTCAGTCCCAATAAAGATTATCATAAGGCTTTGCATACAAACTGTATATTACGGGTGAAAAACGCATAAAATACTACGACGTACGCTTGGTTATGGGATCTCCAAGGTCTAAGTTGCACAAAAAAATCAGTGTCTGTGTGTGTGTGTGTGTGTGTGTGTGTGTGTGTGTGTGTATTGCAACTGAAGATGACTTAAACCCCAAACGCAAGAAAGAACATATTGAATGAAACATCTGGGAGATTCATCAAAATATAAATTGCAACCATAACATCGTACATGATATTTACAACAAGAGTCGACACAAGTCACACGCATAAAAACTTCGATAGTATATTACGGAACACGTGATCGCTACGTCATTAGGACTGTACCGTAGTAGAGTTGGACTTCAACAATTTTATTAGAAACGTAAAAATGTGAACACAACAAGAATACTCACCACAATGTTTTTAAATCATAGTAGGAATTCCGGAGCAGAAATTTGTAAATTTTTCGATACCATAATCAAATGTATAGTAGAGTAGCATTATTTACCCTTAACGTACAGTTTTTATGAAAACGTCTGGCGATGATCCTTACTGGGATCGAAACATGGAGCTGAAAATCTTGGAATATAAATTGATATTGCGTCATCATTAGTCTGGGTTTTCTTCTTCGACTTGAAATCACCAAAATGAGGTCCTCAAGTGGGGCGCTGGCCAAACATGGGGAGCAAGTCTAGGGGCACAGCTGTTGCCTTCAGAGCCTCTAGACAGGCTTAGGGAGCAGCATTTCCTGTTCTGGATGTGAGAGTTATACCGCTGATACTCGGTAGTCAGAGTCTCGTTTGTAGAAACAGGGTGTACCGCGGGAGGGTGAGAATGGTGGGTGGCTATGAGTGGCTACGTTTTGCGTATCACTATCCCTTTCACCCCATTAACCCTTTAAAGACGAAGCGTGTCTGTTTTATATAAGAACTCAGCGCGCACGGCGCTGTAAACACTCTCTACTTCGGTTATAAAAACCAGTTTCTTAATATTTTATAAGGCAGAAGTTGCTGTTTGTTCTGAGATCCGTACAAAAAAACATAAATGCAATGTGGGTACCACGTAGAATTTTTTAATGTTAAACCTGGTCGTATGTAAACTTACCGCTAGGCTTTAAAAGGTTAATTTTGCGTCTGGAGTAAATTTCAGTTTTATTAAAGGATACATTCTTTTACGCATATATTCACTGTTAATTGTGACAATGTTCAAAAATGTCTCTATTGCAAGTCATGCGTGGCAACATTATATAGATGAGATAATAGTTAATAGATATTCTTGAATTATAAGACGCATTTCTCTTAAAACAAATTACGAAAGAGTAGAACGAAAAATGCGTAGGAAAAAATGTTGCAATTGTGTAAGCCACTCAACTACACAGAATTCCTTAACGTGGTCTTTGAGATTTTGTGTACTTATGAGAGTCCTTATTTTTCTTTTCTTATACATACATGTCAAATGCAGCAAGGCAATTCTCAATACAGTTATCATAATGCGCGCACCAAGAACTGTTCTTATATTACGTCGTTAAAATATTTTCACCGTAAAAGATAAACATATTGACACAAAGGATTTACATTTACACATTTACACACTTCACTGATAAGAATTCATCTACTTAGAAACAGTAACACCTACACTTAACAAAGAGAGGCAATGTACGTGTAAATGTAATATTCAGGCGTGTTTCCGAAACAATTTTTGCTATGGAAATCTGTAAGTACTACATATTCCGAGTGTGCGTCTATAGTCTTAGTTATTCAGCATGCAAAGTGCATGCGCCGTATTATATTGTCTTCTGCGTCCTGTCTGGGTCTACCACATTTCTCCACATTATCTCACAAACGACACAACTTTCGGAAAAATTTTTGAACATAAAATGTTTATTTTAATTTTCTCTAAAACTTTTATCCGAAACATTCCTTATTCTAAGCAGAACTGTCTTGAATGATTTGTAAGCGCACTGTTCCATATCATGTTTTATGTATATTAGTCCTTTCTTTAAAATGTTGAAACTAGTGACCCACAGACACATGCATGTTGGTAGTATTTACGTCCTTTATTAAAGGAGTGTAGGCTAAGTATTTACGAAAATATACAGATTGTGTAACAAATAATTAACAGAAAAGAATTCATCGTGGTGTCATATGAAGAGTGATTTATTGTTAGACAAAATTACAGAAAATATAACAAAATTTTTCATTCTGACAACTCTACTAATTACTCAAATGCAAGATATCAGGTGTCGTTTCCACACAGTACTTCTATGTATTGAAATATAAATACTTTTAAGTGCCTATTTACATATATATGTACGCATGTGTGAAAGTATATTCTACGTATGTATGTACGTATGCATGAATGAATTAATGTATAACGTTCGTTCTACGACCATTACTTTAAACAGGAAAAATTTCGTGCCTTAATAAATATTTCTGAAATTTAGTGTATAAAGCAATACTTGTATATTTTTCAGCATAAACGTGGTTTTGAGAAGGATTAAATAGAAAATATATTGAAAACCTATTGGAATGTTGCTTGATAAATGTGTTAACTTCGATTGAAATTATAAACAGTTTCAAAGTTATTAAAAACTGAGTCATTTTTAATAACATTTTTCACAGAAGCCCCTTTAAAATGAATTTTAACTGTGCTAAAAGATGTTTCACGTGAAGCAATTAATACCCTTGTCAATGTAAAAATGATTTATAGTGCAGCCACGGATAAAAGCAAATTGGTTGGTCAGCCCATATGCCTGTACTGAATTGGACAAGTCTCCTCAATTTGTTTGAGTGTGTTTCAGTGCAGCGTATTCTATCAGCAAACCCACATACTTGCACATCAATGAATGCTACTGATGAAATGGGTCTGAATAGATTTTCGCGTGTGTTGAACACATCGAGAAAGAGGGACAGACAGGGGGAAAATGTGTTTCGTGTTAACGTCATCATTCTGCTGGATATTACAAAACAGAATGTGACTTGTTTTGGGGAAACTCATTACATTAAAATGTTATCAGTTTTTCTTATGAGGTACACAATGAAATTACAGGAACACACTGTGTAAACAACCATTACATATTTCGAAAGTAGTTACCATCCTAACAAAATTCCTTAACTGTGAAGAGCTGGAAGTGAAAACAATAAGATTAATTTGTTTTCTTTGGGTGTGAAATCTGATTACCTAAATACAAAGAAGAGCATATATTATAAATGTTTGAGCAGAAGTGTATAAGGGAATATTTAGTCCTCACAAGCGTGAACGAAGTCAGCATGCTAGGACATCCAATAACGAGGAAATGTGATTTATTCATATCATCTCTAATTGCTAGGATAATATAATATGTGTTGCTTTGATGGGCTGGAAAACAGGTAAGTCTAAGGATATAATTTCTTAATTTCCATGAGAAATTTTCTTGAAATGTGGGACATCAAGAAAAATACGTAAAGCCATAATTATACATTGTCACCTTACGGAGTGGAATTTATAAAAGAGAGAAATGAGTATGAAAGCTAAAATAAAGCACGTATGTCTTAGACAAATGCGAAAGAATCTAAAATAAGAAAAACTATTCAAAAAGAATTATAAATTAGAAGCAATATGAAATTTCACCACAAAAATAGAATAATATATCGGACAGTAGAAGGAAAATGTAATACCTCAGAACGAGAGAAAAAAAAGAAACTGCGTGAAAACAACTGTTATCAGTTACGACATATTATTCTTCGTCCCGGAAATCAATGTACAACAGATAAAGAAGTTCCGCATGCTTGTTCAGAGTAAAGTAATGTACGAAGTTTATACACAAAAAGTTTACATGGCCTTATTAGGTACATTATTCAGCATTAAGCCCCTTGCTGACTGTCCTAAAACCTTTCCCTTACAGACAAAATTTTACACATACCTGCTGTTATTCGAGGACTTCTTCCATCTGGTTGAAAAATCATATTTTACCAGTAACAGATTAATATTATAATGAATGAATTACAAAAGTATAAACGAGAGCATTAGGAACGTTGGTGCAGAGAAGGAGATTTTTCCGCCTACCTTCACTTCATTGGAACTACTTCCTGGAAATTTACACGGAAATGTACAATACCCGCCCCCATTTCTTGTAAGGTTTCACTTCGGTAAGCAGTCTGCACGAAGCAGAGGTTAAGAACAATAACAAAGTATTCATGGCGCCTTTCACAGTATACACGTGGGATGAACTTCTATCAAGCAAGGGTGTACGCTAATTAAACTGCTTGACGCCCCAACATAGTGCGTGCAGCTCCGTCCACTACTGTTTGTTTCATAGCACAAATAATAAGCATTTCCTTAACCCATTCTTATTAAGATTAACGTTCCCTAATTTTATATTTTCTATTGTACATTACTTTCTTATGCTAAAATTGTACATTCCTTAACTAGTTTTTCTTAATTACTTCCCCTTACTGTTACATTTATCTTGTAGTTTTAATTTCCAATATTTTCATAACATTGCACTTATATTTTTTTTGTTTTATTTGGTCGTACTTCTATTCCGTTTAATACTTTCTTCCTTAGGTTACTTTCCCTTTTATGTATGTCACAAACCCTGCATATGTTTGAAGTTTTTCCCATCACTACACTTTATTAATTTCGTTTATACTGCCTTTCTTTCTTTCTTTCTTTCTTTCTTTCTTTCTTTCTTTCTTTCTT
>BLKM01003642.1:0-71473 GCA_013340265.1 Coptotermes formosanus | reverse complement strand
AAGTTAGTGAAGAAATTCCCGACATTTTATGGTACCGAAAGGTTCATTACCGCATTCAGAAGCGCACGCCACCCGCTGCTATACTGACCCAGATGAATGTAGTTGACGCCTCATCACACTTCTTGAAGATTCATTTTATTATTATCCTCCAACTAACGTACGTGTTTGGAGTGGTCTATTTCCCTCCATTATCCTCAGCAAACCTGTATGTGCACCCTCATGTCCCCCACATGTGCCACATGCCCCGTCCATGTGATTTTTGTTGATTGTTTAGTACAGGTAATGCAATAGTATGGGCGCTACACGCAGTATAGTATTATAACGGTTATACGGTGTTTATTTCGTTATATGAGATGTCAGAAATGGTATATTTGGGAGATAGATGACGTTTGATTAGAATAATGAAGTTACTTGATGATGCGAAGGAAGGTGTAATGCATGTGTGTTTGGTAAGAAGGGAATGTGTATGTGATGTGTGTTCGCTTACAAGGGAACGTGTGTGACATGTGTTTGCTGCAAAGGGAACGTATATCGGCATTTATAAGAAATAGAATGAACAGCGTGAAATACTCGTGTGACCTGTGACGACAGGACACACAGAAGAGGCACACATCCAGACCCCCGGCGGGATTGGAACCCGAATTGTTACGTAGGTAATGCAGGTCATTGACAGTGAATATATGGAAGATAAGAAGGAGGGCGTTGACTGCGTACAGCTGTTGCTGGAGATGCGAGTGTGCGGATCGTTGAGCAGAGAGGGGAAGCAAACGCTAGGCAGCGGAAAGATGGCCGCTTTGGAGGGGAGGGTGCGTAGCAGTGCAGTATGACAGCGCCACGGGAGGGGAAGGTAGGAGCGGTACCGCGTTTCGTAGATTGCCCCGCATTGGAAATCTGGCCCGAAGTAAGTGCAAAATATATTAATATTAATAAAATGAGGAAATCTTATTGACTGCATGATACGCTGCATATCAACACAACTGTGAGAGGAGAAATAAAAAAATGTAAGAGCAGACGAAAGTGGTGATGTTAATTAGTAATGTGGGGAGAGCTACTTTCTGTACTGAACTGTTTAAAACGTTAAATATTGTGTCTGTGTCATTCATACATATATGTACGGCTAAGACCAGATGTTCAGTCTGGTTTTTGTCGAGCTGATGGTGGGAATAAAACCACGTAGTCATTTATAAAATCACCAGGTTGAAACAAACTATCCCTACATCTTGTTCTATACAATATCGTTGTCTGAATGGACTCCATGATGATTCCGCAGGATAGAACCATGTAAGAGCTTTTATGTTTCTATATAATATAACTGTAAACACAAGAATATGCATTTATTGGTGCATAATTATAAATCGCGGCCACTATGTAGTGTTGGAAGCTGTAAGTTTTTGTCTGGCGTTCTTAGCAGTTTGGCGTGTGTCTCGTGTGTTTATTGCAAAGGCATTGTGCATATTCGCGGGATACGTCTGCAAAGAAACGATCGGCGAGTGCTCTTAATGCGTAGTAGTGAATCTGTTTCAATCTGTGACGTATAAGGCATAGTATGAAATTAAATTCACCCACTAACTTTCGATTTATAACCTGAATATTCACAGCTTTAGTAAATGATATACACCTGCGATGTTGTCAGTCCATGTGTTGGGCTATCAAAGCATGTAACTATGAGGTATGACACATCAAAATAATTGGGCTCAAACGGGCGTGTGTGTGTATAGTTGTAAAAAGAATTCTGTGCTTCTTGTATTATTGCTGTAACCCTCTGTAGCAATTTAAAGATGTATTTGCGATTAGTAGTGCCACTTAAAAATATTTAAATATCCTAAAAGTGCCACAAGTTTTATGAGTTCAGTGTAACACTGTTTGAATTAAGTATAAAGGGCCTACCAGCAGTATGTTCAAATCTATGAGTGTTTGCCTAGAACAAAGTTTCCCTGCACCGCATATTATTCACATAACCCACTTTGGCAATTTGAAGATGTGTTTGCGATCAGTAGTGCCACTTAAAGAATTGAAACATACCTCAGATGGGTGTGAAAATTAGAAAAATAGGTACTTCTTCTGGCATGTGGGCTTATTACTTCTTTTAAAGATTTTATCATCGAACATACTTTGCTCAGTTTTAACCTTAGGGAAGAAGGTGGTGGACACAGAGATGCATGTCGAGCAAGTCAGGGAAAAGACAGTAGAAGAGGATGCAGTTGAGGAGTCAGCATGCCTCTGTGAAGAACTGGAAGAAGTGAAATGGGAAAATATTGCATTGGAGGTAAGGTCATAGGTTGAATCTCACCCTTTTCATGCTACACACTTTAATTTCACTTAAAACACTAACCCTTGAGTTTCATGTGTATTGGTGTCTCAGAAAGTCTGTCAAGTTTAAGAATGAGTGGAGCTGTACCTCTGCCTCCCCATATACCATCATATCGTGTACAGGAACAACTTCACCCTTTTACATGAAGTTGCTTTTTAATAAAAATCTGTGTCATAGGGTATGCTTCTTATGTTCAGATTTTAATGATCAACTTTGTTACCGGCCATTCAGGTTCAAATCCTGGACAGGACTGGTGATTCAGGTTCAACCCCTGAACAGGCCTTATTAAGGTAAATTCTTTTCTGGTAGTTAATTAGAAGGACTTGTTGCGGTGAATAGGGATAGCTAGGGAAAACAGCGAGAGGGAATGAGTGCTGCTAACGCATTCAAACGGCTAGGCTGTGCAGAACATCCATCAGCTGTCATGCTAGACAGAGTTGTGCAGCTCGGTGTTCCTTAGTGAAACCCGAGAGTTGACACTTTTTGAGGGCATAATTCCTTGCGTGGGAAGTGCCACTGGACAACACACCAGAAGGTTCGTTAATAATATGTTTGGGGTCTACTGGCCTAATTTAGCGCAACCAATCAAGTTTAGTTATTCAAAAAGTTGAACTTGGCCTATGGGGTTCTCCTAAATTTAAGTTTCGGCCAGTACGACTATTTTGGTATAGGGAAAGAGGATTTTGACTTTGCAAATTGCGACTAGGTGTTATCAGACTCTGTTTTTAGCAGCTGGCAAGTGCAGTTCGTAAGTCTGGTACGCTACAAATTTCGGACAGTTGGTGTTAAAATTTCGAAATTGAGAGTGAACTGGCCCTGTTATTCCAAGTGTCATGGTCATTGCAGTTGCTTCTAATCTTCTTAATGTACAACCACAAAAGTGTAACCATTCCAATAAATCTTTGAGGATCTATCAAGTGTTAAATGTAAATCATCGCCTTCGTTGTATAGCAGACACTGCAGGGACCTCCCACGTAGATTACCCTGAGAACAGATATCGCTATCACTGGGGGAACCGGGACAAAACCTATCACTGTGGTGAATGGTATCAACTTTTTCTGATGTACATTGGTCTATTTTAATTTTGTTTTACAGAAATTCAATCTATGTCACAATTTTATCTTTTGCCATTCAGATAATACATATTTCATAAACCATGCACTAAAATTTAAATACCAACCTGGCTGTTTGGTCAGTCGTCGTATCATTCGATGCTACACAGTGACAGTCCGTGGGCTTGACCAGAAGCCTGTTTTCTTTGCATAAAGGCCTTTTAGTACCAGCAGGAGCACTGAAGCCAAGTCATTTATGTGAGCATGAAATGGGAACACAAAAATTTATGTAACTTAGCTATCATTCTGATTTTTGTTAAAGAATCCACCCATGATGTCTAAAACTTTCTTGTTGCATGACAGCTAAATTCCTGCAGATAAATGGAAATAGAAAATGACACGAATGGAAGATCTTGTTTTCTGTCTTTAATACCATTACAGGGTCAAGCTGTTATCGTAAAAAGCAAACTGGAAGACTATGTGCTGGGCAGGGTCCCAGATTATCTGACATCATAGGTTGGACGACAGACCCAGAGTTTGCATGGCTACACCTTAAACTTTCAGTTTTATGACAGCTCCAGCCATTGCATGGCGAGATGAACCTAATCCATATCTTCAAGCCCTAATCACGCTATATATGTAGCCTGAATTTCTGGTGTCAGATATCCACCATAAATCTATGTATACTTCTTTATCAAGAAGTTAGTGCCTCATTATTTTTTGCAGAACAGCTGCACGTAACAGGCAGTGGGCATGATACTGCAGGCCTTGGTGTGGGGTTTCATCACACACTGCAACCTGAACCAGAGCCTGAGCAGGCAGCAGCAGTCAGCGCAGTGGGGTGTAACAGCCTAGATTCAAACAGGCACAAAATTAATTTATCAAGGAGCAACATTCTGTTGCTGGGACCTACAGGTTCAGGTTTGTGGTTAAAATATTAAGTATTGTATCTTGTTTAGAAAAGTAATTTGTGATTTCAGCTGGGCTAGTTGGTATTCTAACTGAGGTGGGTCATGATGCTAATTGAAATTGGTCATGACCATGTTCTTCCAAATTGATACACATTTATATTTCATAATTGTTACTGATTTTAAGTTTTCATGGTGATTAACTGTTAATGTTGGTCCTGTGATGGCAAATTACATAGGACATTACATGTGACAGCATCCAGTAGAATTTTCTGCCATCACAGCATTGCATGTTAAATCTTGGGGGAAGGTGGCAAAGTACTGTAAGAAAAAAAATGGGCCATTGAGAAACTTTAATGGGTCGATAAATGTGTCATAAAATTGTGTGTGTTCTGAAATATGTTAAAATTTCCAATACATAATATTAATTCTACAGGAAAAACACTGTTAGTAGAGTCAGTAGTCCATTGTCTGGATGTGCCCTTTGTGATCTGTGACTGCAGAAAACTGACTCACGCAGGTTATGAAGTTGAAGATGTGGAGAGTATTATCTCTAAGGTGCTGCAAGCTGCTGACTACAGTGTTGACAGGGCACAAACTGGTATGTTTAAGTGCTCTTTAGGGTTCTGGATTCCTTTACCGAATACTGTGAGAGCGTGAAGCGTGTTCGGCTCTGCGCCTCGGTGATTCGCTTTTCCTAGAAACACGCGTGCTTGTTCCAGATGCTTCTGTAACACCATTGTACAGTTAGCAAGGTTCATGCTAGTGCCCAGTGATCAAATTAGGTCTGCTCCGGCTATGTCTGCAGCATTAGTAGGTAATTCAGCCACAACAAACATGTGCTGGTATGCGCGATTATTCAGTATGAAGGAAACATGTAGTTCACTCCTGACTTCTATGTCGTCGCCTGTTACTCCAAACAATTCTGACTTGGTGGTCCTAACTTCAGTGTGCAATATGCCTGGTCGTAGCGTAGATATGTTGGATCCTGTGTCGAGAATTAAACTATGTGGCTTGCCCTCAATGTGCACTAAAATTCTAGGGGTGCCTTGATCCAACTGTAAAGGGACTTCATGCATTTCAGCACAGTTCTGGGGTTTGCCTGGGTGGAAAGATCTGGCTTCATTCCCACCCTTAGTGGGTTTCCTTGAACCTTGGCTCGTTCTGCTACCGCCTCGGTTTGACTGTACAAGTTTTCCTCTGGGGTTCCTCCCGCCTGCCGGTTTTTTGAGTCCTAAAACACCTGAGTTTGGCCTTTGACCTGGCTGTTTGGTCAGTCATCATACCATTTGATGCTACACAGTGATAGTCTGTGGGCTGTTGACAGTATTGTTAAATGAACCATATCCAAGTGCTATTCACACTGTGCAGGTAAAGTTGTTCGTGCCCATGTCATAAAGGCAAGCAGGGGCAGTAGATGTATAGTTCCATTCATTCTTAACATCATCACTAAATTGTGGTAAGTGGTGAGCTGCACACCCCAGCCGATTTGCCCTGGAGGGAAGGAACCGTAGTAGCCATTGAGTGGAACGCCGTTACAGCGATTACTGTAACATTTGTAGTCAAGGATGAGGATCTGATGAGGACATATGGGAATGAGGAACACAAAGTTTTGTTCAGAGCACGTGAAGGTTACAGACCATTTGGGTAGTGTAGCACAAATTAAATAATAGTACTGTGATGGATCTTAAAGAAATAGGGCACGGGGGTGTGAAGAGAATCTTTTTAGTTCAGGAGAGGATACAGTAATGGTCCTTGTGAACAGGGTGAAAAATGTTTGAATTCGATAGAATGTGGGGAGATTATAGAGCAGCTGAATGGCAGTTGACTTCTCAAGAAATACTGTCTCAGAGAGTTAGTTTATCCTTAGACTGTAATACTGTAAATCAGAATAAAATACGGTAAAACTCGTTTAAGAAGTCCCTGGTTAAGAAACTTTCGCGCTTAATAAGTCAGGATAAAAAAGCACAGAAATTCTCCCATTGATTAACATGACATGATGCCCTATTAATACATCCCCACATAAGAAAATTTCCAGCCTAAGAAGTAACAAAGTTCATGACGAAACAATTTTTTACCGATTTGATACATGCTCTGTTTCAAAATCTTGAAGACTTTCCCCAAATTTCCATTCGTTCCATTTCCAAAACACAGCATTCAGATGGCACGGTCAGTTCATAGAGGTTAATCTCCAACATCATTTCCCCCATGTTTCACACAGTGGAATGGTGCAACCTCACGGCCGACACGGGTATCGTATTTCTTCTGCGATGCGCAGAACGTAGTCAGTCCCCACTACTTGGTCTCTCACAACAACCGAAAAATTGTATCAGGCAGCCGGAAGCTGATCTTAGCTGTTCCGTGACTTGCATAAGCCTGTGTTTGGCAACAGCTGGCATGTAGCAGCTCACCTGCCACTTCAGCTGCCCGGGACTTGGAGGAGATGAAGACAGCCAATAACATTTGAAGAAGTTCAGGCACGCGCTAGTCGAAGTGACACGATGTTCCATGTTGGGGGACAGCGGTTTGATGCGAGATAAGTGAGTGGTCAATTGCAACAACTTGTTTAAACGTAATTTATCAGCAGTAATAAAAAATGTGTCGTGGTGTGGCGTGATTGTGAAACATGTGTGGTGACTGTGTGCAGATAACTTACATCAGCAATTCCAGAAAATAAATTCAAGACACTGCAGACTAAGTGAAAGTAACTGGGCTCCTGACTTATGGTCTACCTAAAAGCAAACCTATGGAATCTAAAGATGTATACTGTTACTGTTTTTGAAAAAAGAGCAACAACCTATGCTTGAAAAATATTTCAAGAAAAAGTAAACATCTGCAATGAAATGTGAACCTGTGAATGAAAAGTCAGTAACAGTATAGGTAAAGGTGTAAGTAAAACTGTGAATGAGAGGTTACAGACAGAATGGTTAAATAGTCAAATGCGAGTGAGAATGTGTTAAGATAGCTGCAAATTATACAAATTCAGCATACATATGTGATAAGTTCACAAAAAATTTAAAAAATGGAACTTTTTGGTCTCACCCTTTTAAGAAATTTCCCACTTGAGAAGTCAGATTTTCTTGGAATTTTAAAAAATGTCTTAACAGGGTTTTACTGTACTAATATTACTGTTCTGTCATTTTGTGTTTCAGCTATGAATGTCAACACAAGTCATCGTCTTCAAAGTGGGAAAGGATGTTGCTTGTTGTGGTAAGTTAATGCACAGACTGACGTTTGAAATGGGGTTTTTTAACTTGCCATAAAATCACACTACGACTCCAAATCAGGTTACCACTTTCAAGCTACTGCAGTTGGTGACTTCAGGTTATCACAGGAGGAATGTTGTCACAGACACGTTGCATTTTTTCACTGTGGATATTAAGTTTGTCAGAGTTGAATATTGCTACCTCTTTATTGGAATACTTTTTGTTCCAGTTTTCATTTTTGCTTTAATTTCCTATGTTCAGTTCAGTTACATTGTGGTGTCAGCAGTAGTTTTTGCACATGAAATTTCATCGGCATTGCAGATTATATGAATGACACAGAAAACTTGCCCGTGCACAGTGCACAACGGGCACAGACTTATGTGCAAAACTTACGTAGTAGATACATTGGGTCCTTCATATCAGAGACATATTATGTTTGGTGTCGTCTATATTCTAGTTCATACAGTATTTTATGAGTGACACTGAGAGATTTGGTTTTTGTGTCAGCTGTGTATCAGTTTGTACAATATTTCAGTGCTGTTTCACAATGTATGAGTGATACAGAGAATCTAGACATGATGCGTCTTAGGTGTTCAGGACCCTACAGTAGTGGGAGACGTGATGATTTCTAATATTACTGTGTATGTGGTATCCTCATTTTGTGTCTGCTGCCATTTGTTTGCTGCTTTAATTTCCGTTCGAATCTGTTCTTGTATGTTTCAGTTTCTTATTTGTCTCTTTGGTGCATTCAAACTGCATTTCTTCACTGTCAGTTCTTTTGGTACCCTAACAGTGAAGTTGTACGCATAATATTAGGCCATGACTGCATCATTCCAAGTTCTTTACAAATCCCCATTAATTAATCTTCCTACCATTGGACTGACAGCAATGTTAAACTACGCATACAATAAGAAACCAGAACAATTTAATATAAGATTCCTATCTGGTGTGTGGTATGAGTCTTATTTAGCTGTTCCTGGGACACTAATAACTATTGAGCTAGGAATGAGAAGTTTGGTGTGAAGTGGTTTGTAAACTTGTATGTTCCTGTACAATTGCACACGTGCATGATATTTGTCAGACAGCAGTTACTGACATGGTAAAAGTGTGGAACTTTGATGTTATGTCTGACACATAATGCATCAAATAATTTGATGACAGACGTAAAAGGAAATGATCCTGTTAATATCTAGGGCAATGTAAAGCTACATATATGTGCAGTAGAAATGTAGGCTTGTATTTCTGAATGAATCTCCTTATTATATAATTGCATAATGCCTAAGGAAATCATTTCAAAAGTAAGGTGTGTTTGGGTGTAATATTAATGGTGATTTCTGTCTTATATTGCAGGGTGGAGCCTTGCTCGGTCTTGTTGCAGCAACACTGGTGGCACACATTTGAACGGGCATGTAGTATTTTAGGTTAGGAAGTCAGTGCTGATCGCTCAAATAAATCAGCTGTTTGAATCACACAGCAAGAGTAACGTCATCACTTGACTACAGGCCCCAAAAAGTGTGAATTACCATAGTCATGATAAAGAAAGACTGTGTGATACTGTTCATGCTGCCAGATGGTGAGGTTGCGTTTCTGCATGACTAGACTTCTGTACAAGGGCCTGGAGGAACTGGTAGCAGTTGGTTTTGTAACAGTACATTCCTGCATTTGTGTGGTGAAACTGGTGTGTCATTATCCACTCACATGTATTGAACTTAAGTATGTGTGGAACCATACCTTCACTTCCCTGTATGGGTTCAGTAAGTGATGTTTAACCTTTAGGCGATGGCTTTTAAATTGAACTAGTTGGGTCTGGGGTACGACCTTCTTCCATGTCGGCCCTTTAAATTTCTGCGCATTGGTTAGAAAAAAACATTTATGTCATGCGAACCAAAAAATATTAAATAATGAAACAAGCGGAATTTTGTATGAAATGAAATGGATATTTCAGTGCGTTTGGAATAGTGCAGTAAAATTTTAATAGGATCAAGTAAACTTCTAAAAGTTTCAAAATATTCCATTTCTTTTACTTACATTTCAGTGTGAGACACCAATCTTGCGTAGGGAAATCCATCTTCGACAGAACGAAAAGTTTCGGAGCTGTGCTTTCATGTGGTAGTCCTCATAGCAGCTTCTTTCTACACAGATTCCCAAATCACACTTCTGACTCTTCACTAAAACTTTTCTGTATTCACCCCTGGCCGAACACACGCGACATGTTTGGCGCACGGACTAGGCCAGCTACCGCTTGCCTCTAGCCTACTGATTTCTGAGGCAGCGCTGGGCTGTATTGCTAATGGCCTTGGTTCAGTCCATTCATATCAAGCCTGTGCCAACATATTCCTCACAAGGGTGAATGGAAAATCTCTATGTGAAATTTTCTTTTCCCCACATGGTGAAAGGAGACTGAAGCTGTTCAGAATGGCCATGGCGAACAGGTGGAAGAACAATGTCTCCGTCCACTTCAGTGTTTGATGGCAGATGGAGTAGTTGTTGGCTATTCTGTCTCCCTTATCCACAAATTTCCAGTGACGGGAATAATCCGCCACAATTTGTGGCTTTATGGCCTTCTGGTTGCTCTCGCAGAAATTACCTTCTGTGGGGTCATTGTGGATATTTGTCAACATGCGTATGTCATGTTTGTCCCTCCAGAGTATTTCTGTCAAGTGACCCCTGGTTCTTACGTGAATTTTGCCCCTTTTGAGTTTCATTTTCTTAAATCCTGTGGCATGCCTGTCCTGTTGGGTCTGACAGTGCCACAGCAGTAAATGTTTTTCATGGCCAAGTCTTGGAATAGCTGAGGAGAAGCAAAGAAGTTGTCCATATACGATTTGTGGCCATGTCCTTGTAATTTCTCGTTCACTGTCACATGGGCTATGGTCAAGTTTTGCACCCTGTGCTGTGTTTTCTTCCCCACGTGTATTTTCATGTCAGATGCGTAACCAGTTTCCTCATAGAGTTTGTAAATTTTTATGCCAAATGCTTGTGTTTCTTGGGTATGTATTGTCAGAAAACGACCATTCCTTTGTACAAACCAGTAACTTCGTAGATGGCCACATGTTGAGAATGGTTGTAAAATTTTGAAAATGTCCTGTTTAGAATTTCAAATAAGTTTTGAATCTTCCAGTCTGTCAAAATTTCATCCTTCCTCTCAGGTATAATGCTATGTTAAATGTTTCTTTATGTTTTTCTAAATGTCTTTATGTTTCTTGTCACTTGTGTCATCTGGCACCCCTCGAAGCTTCCGCATGAAATAGAAGGTGGGGGGGAGTGGCATCGTGCAAGTGAGGAACCATGCATCACCACCAACTGACTTCGACCCCAGCTTCCACACACGTGCGCACGCGCGTGCACACACACACACACACACACACACACACACACACCTTTCTAATTTCATGTGAAACTTCCAGGGATGCTAAGTGACAAGGTACATATAGAAAGTGTAACCATTCAATACAACACATGGTACATGTACATAAATGTTTCTGGTCCCAGTGTTACAGTAATGCATCTGCTGCCCTAATTCACATTTATTTATGCTCGTTGCCTACGACAATAACGCCAAAACAATAACAAAATGCAATCCTGCATGCCACTGTATGACTAAACAAATAAAACAGGACGTAATATATGTGCAACTACATGCAGGGACACTGGCATTGTGCGCCTCATGGTCCGAAACCAACTTTAGAAACAAACACAAATGGAATTGCCCTTGTTTCTTATGACAGATTCCACACTAGAGTAAAGGTGAAGGAACAATGGCCAGCCTGGGAAGGGAAATGAGGGGAAGGGCCTGAAGTGGGGAGAGGCATGTATTTATGCAGAAAGTCTAGAAAATTTAAAAATAATTGTGCCAGCATCCAGGCTCGAGAGTTCAAAATCCTTGCTCCAGCACAGCATAGTCCCCCTATGAGGACCTTTTTACCTTCTCCACATATCCTGCCTTTCACAGTGGCAATAATTCAGCACTATGCTTTGCTGTTCCCCCACTGTTTGAACATTGCCAATGTAGAGGGTGTTTTTCCTTGCTGCTTAGCCATTTAGTGCCTGCCTGACACTCCATTAGCATGCTGTCATATGCTGCATCATGTGAGGTTTAACAATAAATGATGGGAACGTGACAAATTATCACAGTGATGGTAACATTTAGAAAGTCTAAAAAAGCACCACTGCCAGGGCAGATGGTGAATTTGTTGTCCTGCTGACTGTATGCACTCAGTATACCTCTGGAACACATCGTTAACTCTCTGAGTTCTTTGGAAATTGTTGACATCTCGCAGCAGCTGCTGTTTCTTAATTCTTCCAGTCACCGTGCTTTTCCAAGTTAAGGAACTGAAGAACATGATCTGACAAACAGAAAATGACAGACAAAATTTGAGTCTTGTAGTTTTATACTTGTTCTTGAATATATTTTATTGGTTGATGTATTAATATATGATGTATTAATTGTGTGTTGTGTGTATATGTACATAATAGATGTGAGAAGAAACTGAAATTTGAATAAAAATTCGTATCTAGTGGATTAGGCCTACTGGGGATACCATTAAAAACAAGCGCCTTGGATGTTACTTCAGAGGTGGCGTGGTAAAAAGTACATTGCTAGTTTGAGTTCACTAATTTACTTATTTTTGTACTCCCCATTATGGTTGGGATATCATCATCACTAGATGGTGACTTCTGTGATCTCTAATATGTTTCATATGCACATTTTTCTTCAGGGAGAATGGCTTGCTTGTCACCAACTAAATTGTCAGAAATTTGAAAAATGCACTCTCTCCTGTTCCTGTCTGTATTTAAATTACTCATTTGCAGCTTTCCCTGTTGTACATCATAATACATATATAACTTTGTGCAAAATATTGTGCTTTTCACCTTGACTGTGAATGTTTACCTTAAAACGTACGGTGATGCGTTTGGCATCTTGGCTGAAGGTCTTGAAATGTTTATCCACATCCCAAAGACATGCCATGCCATGCCATGATGTCATAGGGCCCACCCAACATAAATGCCTTGAAGCTGGACCTTAGGGAGATAAGTTGTGATGTAATATAGGTGTTGAACTTCTGGGTTCTCTTATGACATTTTTCATTAGTTTGTCATAACTATTCACACTTTATTTGGTGATTTCTGCTTCAGGACTATGTATTTTGGTGACTATTTATTTGGAATAAATTCAAATATTTACTCAGTTTCCCACTTAAAATTATAGACCAAGCCTACAGTTTCCCCAAAATGATTTGGTGGTGTTAATTTCTGCTTATGGTTTCATGGCAGGTAAATGTAAAGCTAAAGCTGTCCCTGTGCTTAATTAAACACCATGGCATGCAGAGAAATGGAAGAACAGATCCACAAATTCTTAATGTCAGTACTAGTTGGAGGCGAATGGTCAGCTCACATCTTGGCTGCTCTACCCCCTGAGAACCCCTGGTAACCACTCAGTAGGAGGCTGGATGGCACCCTGAGCATGTGTAAACACAATGGAGAAGACAGAAATCTCTTGCCCTCCACGAATCAAACGCTGATTGAGCTATTACAAAAATTGCATTGAATTTTATTTCAGACCAGAAGTAGAATGACAGGTGTGTATACATGAATTCTTACACTGTATCTTAATCAGGAGGTCTTGAAACTTTGGTTAAGACAAGAAAAACAGTAGTTATTGAAATATGCTTTGTGCAGTACATGGAATCAACAGTGGATCCTGTATGGGCTATACAGTTGCAGTGTCTTGCATTACCTTAATAGAGTAATCATTGCAATGTTTGGTGACAGATGCTTTAAGCTTGCCTACAGGTTTCTTTCTTGCTAGCAAGAGCCTGCTACTGGTTAGCATGTTGAGCCAGATAAATCCTCTCCACATCTTCATATTTTATTTCTCTAATCTCCATTTTATTTAACACTTGATGTAATGTATAAGCTGTGGTGTTCTTCAGTATGCAGTTTCCCTCAGTGTACTGTTATGCCATCTCTTGCACATTGGAACATTATCTTCAGTGGCTGCAGCTTCAATACCCTGAATGTATACAGGGTGCTGTCTTCTGAACTGTGACATTTTGTGGTCTGATGATAGTCACTAACATTGTGAAGGAATCTGCTGCGTTCATTTTCAGGGCAGAAGTGCACTAGTTTGGAATATGTGCTGGTATTTGTGTTAGATGGTCAATGGGAACAGCCAACATGAGTATTAGTAGTGGGAAATAATTTTCAAGGTAGGTCCACATGGTGACTCAGTCTCTAAGGTCCATTGGTCCCCACACACATCCTAACGGAACATTTGGCTGGCCTGCTGGGATCATATCTGTGGAACTCTCTGTACAATGTGATAACTTTCCATGTTGGGCCTAAGTACATGCCAGCTCTCCTGGCACATTGCTTGTCAGCAACGTCTTGATTATGGAAGCATGTCACCAAATCTTCTGTTAAGCTTAGTGACGTGTTGTACAAACAAAACGGGGGCTATGAATTCGTGCTTTCACCATTTGTTTGGCTTGTGCTAGGTTAAGTTATGTTATATAAAATTTGAACAATGGCAGTTGATGTGAGATGCTTGGAGTTCCATGGATCATCACCAGATGGCAGGAGCCAGAACTATGAGAATGTTGGAGTTCCATAGACAACAGCTAGGTGTCAGGAGATGCAAATAAACAGGCCTATGAGAATGCTTTCAAGTTTAACCCTTTAAAGACGAAGTGTATCTGTTTTATATAAGGACTCAATGCGTACCGCGATGTAAACACTCTCCACTTTGGTTATAAAATCCAATCTCTTAATGTTTTATAAGGCAAAAGTTGCTGTTTGTTCTGAGATCCGTACAAAATGCATAAACACAATGTGGGCACCGCATAGAATTTTTTAATGTTAAACCTGGTGGTGTGTAAAGTTACCGCTAGGCTTTAAAAGGGTAATCACAAACTTTGAATGTGGTAACAGTGCACATGTATGCTCTTATGCTATTTATGCTGTTACAGTACTTGATATGTCTATGGAATCAAGCGTGAATGAAGCTAATACAACACCACCATGAAATTCCAGTGTTTTAAATGTGGTAATACTGGAATGCAACAGCAGTTATATGCTGTGATTCATATACAACTGCACATAACACTATAACATTTCAGTGTCACAATACTGTAGCAATTGATGCGCTCATTTTAATATAACATGCCTAATGCTCTTATGCTATATAACTGCACATACTATAGCATTGCAGTGTCACAATACTGCAGCGTTTGATGCACTCATTCTATTATAACATGCCTAATGCTCTCATGCTATATAAATACACATACTATAGCAGTTCAGTGTCAAAATACTGCAGCAATTGATGCACTCATTCTAATATAACATGTCAAATGCTATGCTTCTAATATAGCTGCACAAATTATAACACCAGATACATCCATCCTATAATGTTGCAAGTTTTCATGCCCAGTAATAGCAACTATAAAAAATGTTGTGGTTCCTATGTAAGGAGCAAGACCTAGAAGAAGCTTAGCAACACCAAGGCGCAAGAAAGCATGTACTTTGGCTGATACTGAAGAAAAGTACCTAACCTGGTGAAGAAACTGAAGCAGAGCGCAGAAGAAGGAAAGCTAAGAAA
Organism: Coptotermes formosanus; assembly: GCA_013340265.1. NCBI lineage: Eukaryota > Metazoa > Arthropoda > Insecta > Blattodea > Rhinotermitidae > Coptotermes > Coptotermes formosanus. Next base: position 56,396 of record BLKM01003642.1, on the reverse strand, counting down.
TGGAATGTTATATAGCGCTTCAATGCAGAGCTACGCCGGCAAGCTGTAAATGAAGTTCATCCCCTTTGAGAATTAAACACAGAAGAAACGTGGATAATTTGAGAGCTAATAAATGAGCATCACGCAGAGCGAAGTGCTGAGATGACATCAGAAGAAAGTATCCAAGCTCGGGAAATTAATGCGGGAGAGCACCCAGCATCCAAAACACGGCGTGTAGTGATTTGTGGGTACAGCCATTGTGAAGCTGGAAGACTTTCAAGAACAAGTCCACCGTCACCAACTGCCTCCTACGGCAGAAATATGCCAGTTTTGCCAAGCTGTTAAATGGAAAGATGAAACAGCAAAGTGTTGCTGTCGTAGCAGAAAAGTTATGCTTGCTCCATTAGGCCGCGTCCAGACTTGAGCATTCTGCCGCAACGTAACAGCATAATTTAACGAGCATTCGAAGGTCTGGACAGTGTTCACCTTGTTCGGCTCACTGCTCTGCCTGATCCATCCTGCTGTCGGTTTTCCTGTGCGAGTCAAAGGATGTTACGTTACGCCGCTCGAGCAAGTTCAGACATGTTTGTGTGCTCGCTGCAAGCTTCTCGTCGAGCTAATACTGGCACTTAGCCACTGCTCTGCTTCACAGTCAGTGTGCGGAGCTACAGTGGAGTGGACACAAGATAATACTTTGAGTTTCATTGAGTTATATGAAAAGATGTCTGTTCTGTGGGATCCGAACCATCCCAAATACTATAACAAATTACATAAGCATGATGCTTAGGAGGAGATCGCGAAAGCGATGGGGACGGTTCCTGACGAATGCAAAAAGATGACCAATTTCTTACCTATATATTTTCCTTCAGTGCTACAACAGTAGCTTCACATACTTCAGGTACAGTCTCACTAATTGTTTAGAAATTTTGAAAAGATATGCAGACTGGTGTACGAGTCGCCTATGGCCAAAAATCGCAGGGTTACTGCCCGTCTCTCTTGAACCGGAATAGCTACTCTGAATCTGGAGTCCATTTTCACAATCTTTGGACCAGTTAAATTAATTAGGAGTTCAAAATCTCCCGGTGTCATTCGAGTAAAATTCTTTTGCTGCCCACTGACTGCGTGGAACTTCAAGTCTGCTAACAAACTGGTCCCACTGTACACAGACCTCTTTCTATACAACTCCGTTTGCCACCGTCTTTCTCTTCGTTTTATTCTCCTGGACAAAATGTGGCTCACAAAAATTAGGCCACGATAGGTACCTGTAAAGACGACATCTTCCCACCGGCGCGGCGAACAACTGGTGGATCACAGCGAGCAGCCCGTTCGCCAGAACGCTCGCCCTTCTTGTTCGCACCTACACTTCGAGCTGAGCAGAGCGCCGTGCTGTTCGTTATGCTGTTACGTTGCGACAGAATGATCAAGTCTGGACGCAGCCTTAGATGATCCTCCTCAAGATTTCAAGCAGTTGTTTGAAGACCCATTATTTTGAGTCAAGATCAGGTCTTACAACAGCATCTTTGCATTCGTGTCCATCGGTGCTTCGCTCATGGAAAATGCCCGGATTGATGAACAACTGGCAAATGCTCGAGAAGGTGTATACACCTTCCGTGGTCAAGGAACAATATATCATCGTGTAGGTACATTGCTACTTATTGAATCAAGGACACCAAACTTTGCCCAGTTGAATGTTTTCGATGGTGATATGGAAGCCCAAGTAAATACATGATGCTCTATTATGGATGTCTTGGATAGGGAAATTGTCACAACAATCCTGCGTGTCCTAAGTCAAGTGAACCCGTTCGTCGAAATATTCATGCGAGCTGGCGAATTTATAAGAAGCCAAGAAATTCTCCACATTTGATTGGCAATTCACGAAGCCCTGGGAGTCGACTTGTGAACTCATAATCGCCCATCGTGTAAAGACGTAGCCGCTATATTACTTGACGATAATAGGGGAGCCGAACGAGATATTATTTGGCACCATCGAGATGGGGGGATTACAACGAATTCGCGAAGCACACCCGGCGTACGATCCACTGCACTTCCCTTTGCTGTTCCCACATGGTGAACTAGGTTGGTATTTAGCAGTTCGGTGTCATGGTGACGCTACAAGTTATAACAACAACAGAATTTCATGTCGTGAGTTTGTTGCATACAGGCTCTACATCAAGGCCAATGCATACTCATTGCCGCATTGCGCTGCAAGATTATTTCTGCAGTGGTGTGTTGAAGAGTACGTAAAGATTGAGCAACAAATGTTGCGATTTATTCATCAAAATCAAGTCAATCTCTGCGCCGACTTATACCACGGAATTCGAGATATGGAGCTCCAAGACCACAATTTGGCCCATGTTGGGAGGTTCATTGTACTTCCTGCAACGTTCAACGGAGGAGAGCGATATATGGGACAACTATCAGTACGCAATGGAAGTGGTTTGGATGTTTGGAAGCCGGATTTGTTTATCACCATTACATGCAATCCACAGTGGCCTGAGGTCATAGAAAATTTTTTGCCAAACCGACATCCAGGCGACCGTCCAGACATCCTCGCACGAGTGTTCCGGTTAAAATTGAAAGCTGTTTTAGATGATTTACTGAAAAAGAATTGCCTTGGCATTGTAATGGCATACATATATGTCATCCAATTCCAGAAACGCGGGCTTCCCAATTCTCACATATTGATTATCTTGAATCACCAGCACAAACCGAGAAGACGTGACGACTACGATCTGTTTGTGTCTGCAGAAATACCAGATCCAGATGAACATCCAGTGCTGCATGAAACAGTTACCAAATGCATGATGCATGGTCCTTGCGGTTATTTGAAGGCCAATGCAGTTTTATGAAGGACAACAAGTGCAAGAAATCTTCCCGAACAATTTCAACAACGAAACAATGCAACATGGTAGTGGATATCCCTTCTATCGACGCAGGGACAACGGAAGGACCACACTAAGACGAAGAGCGGAGCTTGACAACAGATGGATCGTACCATATAATCCATGCTTGGCTGCCAAGTAAAACTGTCACATCAATGTGGAAATCTGCTCAACAGTGGTGTCAGTAAAGTACCTCTACAAGTATGTCTATAAAGGACACAATCAAGCTACTGTGTCAATTGCAACGGACTCTAACATTGACGAAATCGAGAAATATTTGAGCGGTCGATACATATCTGCGTTGGAGGTGTGCTGGAGAATACTCGATTATCCAATGCAGGACAAGTCACACAGTATTCTTCGGCTTTGCGTCCTTGCCTGATTCTGACTACGTTCTATTTCATCCAACCGAAAACCCAGCAAGGGTACTTGAAAGATCCAGAAGTACAATGTTAATTAGGTTCTTTGAAATGTGTGCTGAAGACCCACCAGCTACAGAGTTGCTGTATCATGAGCTCCCACAGCATTACGTTTGGCAAACGACAACTCGCAGCTGGAAGAGAAGACACAGATGTGGTGACAAAGCAACAGGTCGTATGGTGTCATATTCTCTGATGGATGTCGAAAGATATCATCTGCGCCTGCTACTGTGTTACCGATGCGGTCGTAAGTTGTTTGAAGATCTTTGCACTGTAAATGGTGTACTCTATCCAACATTCAAGGATGCAGCATTGGCCCACAGGTATCATGAGGACGACATAGAATGGAAAAGTGCATGGGGGAAGCAATCACACTCCAGATGCCTCCACAACCGTGTCATTTGTTTTCAGCGGTACTGGTATTCTGCCAGCCAAATAATGTATGATCTCTGTGGGATGAATTTGTGGAAGCCATGTCAGAAGACTTACAACGTGACAGACATGCAAGTGCATCACACCCAGCGGTTCTTTTGATGACTGTGAAGGATATTGACAACTACCTGCAAAGTAACTCAAAGTGCCTAAACGATTATCCCGATCTGCCTCAACTTCAAGAGTTCAAAAACGTAGACGATGTAGATAGCCGGGTCAATCGGTTAGTTGAAATCAGTATTATGATCGTTCAATGCTAGAAAGAACTGTCGAAAATGTATCGGCTCTAAATGGTGGTCAACAGCTTGTTTACAAGCAAGTTATGCTGGCTGTGAAAAGTGACAGGGCGGTAAGTAAGTTGTTCTTTCTCGATGGACCTGGTGGAACTGGGAAGTCGTTTCTATTGGACAAGATATTGGCAACCGTTTGTTTAGAAGGAAAGATAGCGTTGGCAGTGGCTTCAAGTGGTATCACTGCGGTGTTACAAATGGGAGGAAGAACGGCACACACCAGATTCAAGTTAAGTTTGGACTTGACTTCTACTTCAACGTGCAACATCTCCGAGCAGTCGTCAAGTGCTGAGCTTCTTCGGCAGACAAGTCTTATTGTCTGGGATGAAGCTCCAATGGTGCACAGGTTTGTGCCTGAAGCTGTTCATCGATTGCTGCGGTCGCTGATGCGCAAGGACTTGCCGTTTGGTGGAAAAGTAATGCTGCTAGCAGGTGACTTCCGCCGGATTTTACCAGTTGGGCCTCGCACTACAGATTCTCAGATCATCTCTGCTTCCCTAAAGAAGTCTCAGTTGTGGCAACACTTTGAGGTACTGTGTATTAACCACAAACATGAGGGTGCATATATCTCAGAATCCAGGCAGTGCTGCAGAGATTCAAGAATTTACGGAATTCCTCTTGAAGGTTGGTGAGGGTCGTCACGAGTCGTGCAGTAAATTTGGACGTGCAATTTCTTTTTTTAAAACCCGCGCAACGAAACAAACCCATTTTAAGTTTGGTTGATTCGCTGTATGGTGACACTGAAAGAAGGTTCATGGAACCAAACTATTTCGCGCAGAGAATGATATTAACTCCCATCAATGGAGCTGCCCAGGAAATTAATGAAGAAGTCATCCAGAAGCTCCCAGGGGATATACAAGAGTATCTCTTGATTGATGCAGTTGAGAAGCAGGAGAACATGGAACACGGAATATATCCAGCGGAATTTCTAAACATGCTGACTATTAGCGGAATGCCTACGCGTAAACTGTGCCTGAAGGTTGGTACCCTCATCATTTTAAGGCGCAACATCAGCGGCAAGCAAGGTTTATGCAGTGGAACAAGCCTGAAGGTTTGTCGTTTGGCGCCAAATTCCATTGATGCCATAATCATGATGGGTAATCAGCGAGGAAAGAAGGTGTTCATTCCAAGAATTACACTGATAAGTCATGACTCGGGTTTGCCTTTGCAGCTCTGTAGAAGACACTATACAGTTCAAGTGGCTTTTGCGATGATGATTAACAAAGCACAGGGCCAGTCAGTGCACTACCTTGGCTTCTACTTGCCACAACATGTATTTGCTCACGGACAGTTGTATGTCGCACTCTCCAGAGTAACATCAAGATCCAGTCGTAGGCTACTGTTGCAAGAGGAGGATCATCAAGAAAAGATAGCTTTTGCGTTAAGAATGTTGTCTGTCAGGAAATAATTCAGTAGATAAGTTGATTTTTACGTATTCTGTGCATATTGAGTTTCAAATAAAAAAAAATGATTATAATGAAAAAATTTACTTGATATTGCAACACACAGCATAAATGGTGTTACAGGTTGGTGATATGTGGTGTTGAAGCCCCCGTGCTCACTGTTACCTGCCCCAGTCGCGAGGTTTCCACGCTATCGAAATGCGTGTGCCTAGCCAGCCCGGGTCGCCGGGCACTAGCAGACTAGTTTATATTTTGTATAGTGGCGTGGCCGGCGATGATCCGATCACTGCCACTAGCTTAGGTAGTGCCTCCCCCTCCAAAGGCGCTACCGGTAACGTAGCTTTGCAAGGCTCCAGCTGGGTCTGTCTTTACTCTACACATTAGTAGCGCTGCCACCATTCAGTTTTCCTATTAAAGCAGATGACAGACAACTGCTATCCCATACGTGATTCCCCCATCATGATTTACTCAATGCTCCGTGTTTAATGATAACTTAACACTTCACGGTTACCACCTGTGGGAATGCTGATCAAAATTTATACAATAACTTTTTCGGTTTCCCCCTTAACAGTCTATCTGTATCTCCATCTAAATGACTCGCACGGGATATTACTAAAGTGGTAATCAAAATCTTTACCCTAGAGATTACCAAATCTCTCAAAGCTACTAACTTTCTATAACTCATCAATCTACTGGTGAAGGTACTTAGGTCACAGAATATCTTCACAGTTCGCACACTTACGTCTCAGAGGATCACAAAGCGAATACTGGTTACATCTCCTACGCAAAATAAAAGCAATACAGAAGCAACTGAACTTCTAAAAGAACACATAAAGAAAACACAAACACATAAGCTACTTCCTACCTCTCTGGGGTGTTCCCTAACAGCACGTAGGCTGAATCATTCTGTCTACTCTTCCTTCCGTTTCACTAATCTTTGGAATTTGGAAAAAACACTAACAAAACATCCTTATACTTATTTAACACTGTGGATGCAACACACACTACTCACCTGCTATGAACAGGAAGATGAGCACTATGAGGCTGATCTTGGTAAATCTTTCCGGAGCACAAATTTTACATCTTGCCTAAATGAAAGTTGGCAACCAAAAGGTACTGCGCGTTGGGGCGAACAGTCCACATGCGCTTACAAACTTACTCAATCAGTGCTTTTCAGCTGGCTTAGAAACAGCGTGACACAAACTCAACAACTAACCGGAAATAACATGATACAGCCTTCCTGTTGCTTGCATGTGTAACCACTCCCTAACTTCTATTGAAACTAAATTTCAAAATGTATCATTAATATTCCATTAATAAATTTAGGAAAAAATTAATGCCTTGTGGTTACACTCTAATTCATTACCTTAGTTCGGGGTTTGAATTTGATTGTGAAAAACTGTGTTACTGAAACTGTTTGGTGTAATACCACACAGTAAGGATGGGGGGGGGGGGGGGGGGCAAACAGTGACATAAAGAAGGATGAGAGTGACATATTTGTCTATAATCTTTTGCATTTGCTGGTAAGGGGCCAGTGGAGAGCTGTGTTGTGTTTTGCATCAGTGTGACATTTTCAAGCTGTTCTGTAAATGTGGGTATGACATTCTGTTGCAGATTATGTAAGTGAAACTGGACTTTGTTAATGAGTTCTTGTGCATGCTTTGCTTAAAATAAATGTGCTTACTCCCATTATTCATGGTGTCAGGTATTTCCTACTGGGAAATTACATCAAATACTCTAATGGCGAAATCCAGAACTACATCCCTCAAAGCAGTCTGTCAATCATGCATATTTGTGTTGTACATAAAGCTGACACATGTTGCTGTGACATTTTCTCATCTGAGTGCTTCTATTATCTTACAAGGTCTGGTGTCACAATATGATCCACTTGACCAGGTTCTAAAGAAACTTTTGATCTTCTTGATTAAAGTTGAAATCACCATTGAAGGATGTGGCTTCCCACAGATGGGATGATTCATTATGCCAAGGAGCTGTTTGTATCACTGTAACTGAAACAGGCCATCAATACTGATTGTAATAACACTGGCTGCCAAAAAATTTTTTTTTCACTCCCAGTAAAAATTCAAGGTTATTCTTATAGTTGGGACAGTGCTGAATCTGAATATGACAACGAAATTGCCCTATCACCCACCAATGTTAAGGGATGAGGGATTAAATTAAAAAACTATGGTTGTAATAAAAAATGTAAGCCTAATATATTGGTTTGTAATTACAATGTACAGTGTCAAATAATGAACAATGTCTCTATATATGATATCCTAACTACAAAAAAATTCATCATAAAACACTCACTTCATCTTCTTTTGCCTCTTGTATTTGCCAGCTGGTGTCTCCCTTATAAGACTTTAGCAGTCGTCAGCCAAAATATTTGGACCCCATTTTCCATTGCACCTCTATTCCATTCTGGAACTGTCCTGATGGAAGTTTCACCATGTGTATCAGAGACAGCTTCCATGTTTTAAGGGGAAAATCCAAATGGGAATGCAGAAAATGAAGTTTCAATAACACGTTACACCCAATAGCACTGTATGATGAAATTAGCTCCTGCACAATATCACTGTAATTTTCCACTTCTTCATTGCCTAGGAAGTCCTTGCAGACATTTTCAAATGCCTCCCAGCTCTTCTTTCAGTAGCATTTAATTTTTTACTAAAGTCACAGTCTTCGAATAGTTGTTTGAGTGCCAAAGAAAATTTCTTCCTTGCTTATGTTGGTAAATTTTTGCCTTAAACAGGTAATCCCTTTGCTTTCTTTACCCATCATGTTCACAAATATTTTTATCAACACAAGCTTGATATTCAGTGGAGGTAAACAGATTTTTTACTTATCCACTGAAGCAGGACATGCCACATTCTTCTGACTTGGTGTTGTTTCTGAACAGAGTGGCCAATTTTATTCTCTTCCAATTCTTAATCTGATTCACAAGCATAAAATTCTGGTGGCTTGGGCACTGGCATTCAATCATTATGTGGAACAGGTCTAAAAACAGAGGATATGTTAGGAGACTCTATTTTATGCTTGGAAAATCGAGATAAAGCCATGATCTCGGTCATGCAAGTGTTGTTTTTTATTTATGTAATCATAGTTATGGCATTCACATTTTATTTATTTCATGTGGTGACAGTTGTGTATAATGGAGGCAGTTGTTTCTACTTCAAGAACGTTCAACATTGTAAGTAGTTTTGAGTGTGTGATTGTCCTTGTGATATGATTTTAGTAGCACTTTGAAATTTGTCGTATGTGGTCCTGCCCGTAAAATGTGTATTTATACTGACAATGTCTGTAACCAGGAAGTGGTCCAGATCTCATTTCCTCAGTTTGCCCAGTCGACAAAATACAAGAAAAGTGTACACATTTGGTCAAAAAAGAATGTGTTATTAAATATTGTGTCTTTGAAAAGCATACAGCACTTCCTGTAATTCAGCTTTCTCAATGTGACATTTCCATCCATGTTTCAGTTCTTTATAATTGTTGGTACAGGATTTGAGATACTCAAAGTGGTGAGGATTCATATTGTAGGCTGGGTTAGGACACCGTTTAGTCTGGTACATGGTTATGAATGTTTTGGAGGGGCATTCTGCGTCTGTCTTCACAGGGCTTCTGAAGATGGAGACAGTATGTTCTGACTGAAACCTCGGAACACAGGAGGCAGTCTACATGGTCCCATAACCTGGGAGATCATAATTTTGAATCTAAATGTTCTGAATATTTCGTGCATTGTATGACTATTACAAACCATCTGAATACATGTATTAGGCAATAAATGTATCATATTTTACAATAACATTTGGATCTGAGGGGAAATATTTCGTAGAAAATATAATGCAAAAGAATAAGGTATATTGCCTAGGAAGTGTACTCACTTAGATTTAATAATTTGGAACTCAGCAATTTTTTTACTGCCTGACGAATTGGCGGGTTGTGCGGGCGGAAAGTGTATGATGTGACTGGAGTGAGCACGCTGTTCTCACAGCCAGTGAGGATTGCCGGCTACAAGTAACGCACGTAGGTGTCGCGTGTGGCGCTGTACTGTACGTTTCCGCGGGGTTGCCAATTTGTAAGATTCGTAACGTGTGTTTATACAAGAGCATATTGACATCAACAACTGTTAGTCACGTTATGTTGGCTAGCGTAGACAACAAGTTTGAATGGAAGCGCGAAGGTTAGGTGTGTGTAGTGGCGATGGTTCGGTAGAGACTAGAAAATTAATTCAGAACGTTATAACACGGAAGAATGTGATTTACTGTGCTTGGAAACAGGAACAACAGACGCTATCATTGAGATACTTAAGAAGTTTATTATTTGTCATCCTGTTCATATACAGGTCATGTGCATTACGTATAAGGTAGTGATTTAACGTTGTATTTCCTATTTTAATTGAGAGTGCAGAATAAATTTCGCATGTTTCTTAGCTGATTTCGGCAAACCGAAGTGTATAGCTGGTCTTTTAATGTATGGAATGTAATATATAACTACGTTAAAACTCTGACGCAAGCGAATCGAACTTAAGCTGTATCAAGTAGGGAAAAAATACTTTAGTGTGGCTGGGTGAGTGGAAAGACTGAAACCATATTCTGCTCTTTAGCGTCCGTGCCACAGTTGTATAGGAACTCTGATCTCACTGCAGTTACTCTTTATTTTTGCAGCTGTTTGTTACAGTGTAGTCAGTTCTCCATTACCACTTTATTTATGCATTTGTTTTATTTATTTATTTATTTATTATTCATGAAGCTTAAGAGTTGGCTGTCACGTAAACACTTGTAGAATACTGTTCTTCCATTAGTGTGCATATGTGAACTTGTAAACTGTACTGTACTAATATGTCTTGTAATGTTACCTTGTAGCACACTCAGACATATGCATTTGATGATTTGATGAAAAAGGGAGACGCCGAAAGCTATGGACTTCTGTTTTTTGTAGCTTGCAAAGCGAAGGAGAGGTTCGGTGTTACAAATACTGTCTATCCTGCATAAGAATATTAAGGTATTGTACTGTTTATGTTTGTGGTCAAGCTTGACAATGATGACACATTTCATCATCAGTCTTGGGTAAAATTAAATAACATGCCCACTTTTCATCACGGCTTTCATATAGGATTGCATAAGGTGGAGCTTGGTCAGTGATGCATGATATCTGGTCATATGGACGTCCAGTGTTATTCACAATAAGAATCCCCTGATGATGGCGACATTAAATGCCGAAACATATGTCGGGGAGTAAGTGGTAGTTAATAAAAGTTGCATTGGTTGGTGGTTTTGTTTGAAGCAGATGTTTGATAACGTTTGAAACCATAAAACACACATACACAGTGGTTGAGGGTACACAGTAATTTAACGTACATATGATATTGACTGTATGCTTAATTGCAGAATCTCACAAGATGGTAAAGTTTTTTTTTCAGGTTCAGTATGTCTGCACTAAGTGTTTAGTTTTTACTTAGAAGATTTCTGCTGTTCCGCCGTTGATCTCTAAGTAAAGTTGGTTCTAATTAAAATGATATTTCACAAACTATAGCTTTGTACTTCATAATGATGAATTTGTGAATCCCAGTGGTACAAATACTGATGATGTTAGCTGCTGTTCTGAAATCAGTTTGTACATCACATAATGACTATAGGTAGTGACTGTGGAGTTTACTGTTGACCTTGGCAGTGGTTTGTATCGGAGAAAGTGGACCATGCTTTGCTTGTGACCAGTAACTGATTCATCCAGTTGAAAATACGCTGGGCTGAAGTGGGTGTAAGATAATGCAGTTCCTTTCTTTAGTTTCGTATGTGATTTCTGTATAAATGTGTAAGCTTGCTATAAACAAAGCACCTAACAAATGGTGACCGGTGGAAAGAAGGGCAAGCAGTGATATAGACTCATGTTTTTAACAGGATCTATATGTTTTCCCCTCACCGTTGTTGGGAGTGTTAAGGGACTGTACCCATGCTGTACAGGTCAACTGCATTGTCTAGAGTAAAGGGCTGTTTATTAATCATATTCTCACGTGGAGTAGCAACAGACATTACCTTATTGACCTTACATGCTAATGGATTCTTCAGCATATTATACTTTCCATTGCAAAATTTGTACTTCACTCATTTGAGCATAGTATATTACCACCCTTTTGTTCTGAGATTTGATCAAATTCCCTCTTCACTATAACCAGTTTATATTGTCTCAAGAGTTAGTATAAATGTTTATTGTGCACAGTTCAAAACTTATGACTATAATGTATTACAGAATTTTACACATAAATTCACTGTATTATTACATGCTGCCACTTAAATTTCAATTGTAGTTCCTTGTATTCACAGGGTTTACAAGTGCAAGAAAATATTTTGTTTATTAGTACATAGTGAGTTCACATAGCTCTCTGAAGCAGTGTTCTTCCTTAGAAGGTAATGGTTCACTCAGCTGTTCAGGAAATGTCCTGCCTTTCACAGAGTCCAGAGGTTACTTACTTTGCTTACAAGAACCCACAAATGGGCTCTGTTGTGAGATTCAGTACCTTGTTTACAAGAGCCCAAGACCAGAGTCTGTTCTGAGGTTCATTACTGTAGTCACAAGAGCATGTGAATCAATTGTATCCTGAGGGATAGTAAATCTGGTTTGCATCCTAGTATCTTATTCTTTATATTTATTTGATATTCATTTTAATATCCTCATTTATGGCTAAGTCTTCCAAGTGGTCTCTTCCATTCAGGTTTCTTTACTAAAATTATGTGTAGATTTCTTTTCCGTCTGTGCAGCATACCATATTCATCTCATTGGAAGCATATTATGCCATTCCATAACTTTTCTTGTGTATTTGTTAGTGTTAATAAATGTTTGCAAGTACTTTTGTGCTTCTTCATATTTTTATGTTTTAAATTTTCAAATCCATGTACTCACTATGGCACGTTTTTGTGCACAAAATTGTTCAATGATTCCCGCTCCAGAGACACTAGTAACTGATACATGAACGCACTTTTTTTTTATTTCCGTATGTCTCTGCTGAAAGACAAAGCAGCAAAACAAAAAAACTTGTTCATGTTTCTGGCCATAGTATAAGTTGCACTCACTGAAGGAGTGTCACACATGTATGAAAATGTTTGTGTGCTACAAGATACTAAGAAAGTTATTCATCACATATTAACCCTTTGAAGTGTAGTGGTTACTTTACTTACCACCAGGTTTAATATTAAAAAATTCTACATGATGCTTGCATCGCTTTTATGTGTTTTGTACGGATCTCAGAACAAACAGCAACTTTTGCGTTATACAGCATTAACAGATTGGCTTTGTATAGCCGAAGTGGAGAGTGTTTACTGCGTGGTACAGACTGAGTCCTTATATAAAACAGACATGACTCGTCTTTAAAGGGTTAAGCATCCTGCGTATGAAGTGTTGGTGATGTCCATTTGCTAGGTCTTTGCTCATGTTTTTAATTGTTTCATTTTCAGCTGCTATATGACTGAACTGAATGAATTGATATGTGAGGAGTGGCTTCAGACTTTGCTGCACCATGCAGGGCTTGTCTTACAGGAAGAGGCTCTGAGCACTAGTGATAAGTCACATGTCAGTTGTGAAGGTAATGGTGTTCTGTACTCTGTAGTGTTAAGTAAGGGATACATTTTTGTGTATGACTGTGGAGTAGCCTGCAGTGTCCATAAGTCATGATGTGTGTGGTTCCCTCGTTAAAGTTTTGATAGTTTCATTGCCATTTGTCCTGACCTTACACCTGTGTCATGTGGTAGGTGTCCAAGGGGCTTCTGTGGCATATACTGAAGTGTGGCTTTTGTTTTGTGTATTTTCCCTTCCATCAGACCAAACGCTATTTTTTGGACTCTTGTTCCCAACTTCGCCACAAGATTGTGGATTGTATGTTTGGTTGGAATGTGTTTGTGTGGAAACTTTCACCAAAATTTTGTGCTGCATTTTCTTGTTGGCCACACTTTTACAAGGGGTGTTCGTAAAGTAATGAGACTAATAACACTATTTGTGCCTGATCTGACTTGAGGCTGTGGCATAATTTCCTTTTTGAAGTAACACCTTTCACAAGCCATTTTTTTTTTGCAAGACTGCAGCCAATTCTCACATATGTCCATCTTAGCTCATATTTAAGCATAGAAAACAACCAGAAATCACAAGGGTTAAGGACTCGACAGTAGAATTGGTCCTGTGCAGGTACTCCACCAATATATGCTAACGCGTCGCCACTTATGTGCTATGTGGCCATGCATTGTCTTGAAGTAGAAATTGACATTAAGTTCTTGAATTGTATTCCATTAAGCAGTTTTTATGCATCTCTCCACAGTACTCAGCAGCACAGTTTGCTTCTGAGGTACCCTGTGCTGTCGAATAATGGCTTTCAAGCCTAAAAACAGTATCAACATCACTTTCCCAGATGAAGGTCCTGCAGAACATTTATTCAGTGGAGGCAAGTCTGTGCATTTCCATGTGTTTGATTTGTTTTGATTCAGGTTCAAAATGTCTGATAACAAGACTCCTCACTGGTGATTATGGACAGCAAGAAGTTAGGGTTTTGCTCAAAAAGAGTCACATTCTGCTGGCAGACTTCCACACATTTTTTTAATCACTAATCTCATATCAAACCCACCTTTTGCACACCCATGACATTCTTGACTTCACTGATACAATGTGTCAAATCTGTTCCAGTGACGCATTTGAATTGGCAGACATTTCCAGTAACATTAACCTTGTGTGTTGCATCCACAGCTCATTCAGCTTGCTTGATGTTGCCATTTGTGATGGTATTGCTTGCTTTGCTGGTCTGACTGTCGGCCACGTTTCTTTGTCTTCTTAAGAATGCTTCTACCATATTGAAACTAGGTCTGCTTGTTGCTTCTGGTACATAGGCACGTTCCAGAAGTAACTATGTAAAAGAACATCACCTTTATGTAGGTCCAAAGTTTTTTACGGTGACTGTCATCTCTGAGTATGTTGAGAGGTTGCTAAGTTATAAAATTATCCAGTTCCTGAAGATGAGGGACAGATAATCTCTGAACTTACAAAGTATTCTCTCTGCCCATTAATGATTCTCCATTACTGTCAACAAACCTATTTTGAGTTAGATTGTGATCTGGATTATGACACCACATAGTCTGTTAGGTGGTTACCATCATTTCAAAGGAAATTGGTGCCTCTTTGTTCAGGATAAAAGACACTGGTAAGAATTCCCCCAAAACACTCATAACCACCTGCCAAACCAGAAAGGCACAATCTGATGTTCATGCCATGAAATCCTGGAATCTTATATCTTCTGTTTTTCGTATTTTATGATGTAGTATACATATAAAAGCCTTAATAAAATAGAGAAAACATTTGACTTCAGAGAACAATAGTAAGTATGCCTGGTTTTTGGTTGGGATAACAGAACCTACCAAAAGAAGTCTCACCCTGTGATGTGTATTCCTTGGTGAGAGACAGGAAATGTCACCTGAGCTGTGACTGCAAAATACATATCGAGCTTTCATAAAAAAATAAATTGAATTACCCAAATGTCTGCTCTGAGTTTTGATGGTCACTACCTTTTGAGATTGTTTGATAGAGATGTAGCATCATTTTAGAACAGCCTGCTACATCCACCTTGTGGGTAGATGGAAGCAGCAAGCTCATCTGCAACACTGGTACCTGTCTACCAAATGTAGAATAATTGGAGCACATGTCAGAGAATGCTGGTTGGAAACCTGAAGGGAGGAGACACCTTGGGAGGTTTTGGTCATTGATGGGAATATATGAGGCATGTAGAATGGACATTTCTTGGAGGCACTGCTGTGGCAGTGTAGATGGTGCAGCTATATATTTGACGCAGCAAACACTCTGGTAGACACTTGTGTAGAACAGTATCGATGACTGGGTGAGTAGTTAATACAGATGACATTAGATCATAACATAAAGATGGCATACCAAGTGGTGAATCCATCCAAAAAGACCAGAGGGATATTGAACTATGCTCCTAGATTTCATATGACTTAATATTACAACAAATGCAAACTGTTGCTGTCAAATGTTTCAAAAGCAGCTCACCAAGATCAAGAGAAAGTGTCCAGGTAAACTCATTTGTGGCATCATCGTGGTGCATGACAGTGCCTGTCCCAGTGTGGCCCAGAGAGTTCAGGACCAGCTTAAGGTTGTGTGATGGAGGGTGACCAGATATTCTGCCTACAGCCTGCACTTATCACCATGCAATTTTAAGATCTCTGGCCATATGTTCATGTCAGATACTGATGTACATGAGGCTGTGATACAGTGGTGTAGACAGTAGCCCAAGGAATTTTTTGCATGCAGGATACAGTGACTTGTATATCACTGGGACTCCTATCCAAATACCCATGATGCTTCAGTACATTCACCTGTGATCATCCTTGATCCTTGACTCAGTTTGAGTTATATGTGCCTCATGGTATTAAAATGAATTTAGAGAATAACACCATGAGGATGTGGACTAGTGTTTTCTGCCTGAGGACAGGGTCCACTCGCAGGCTGTTGTCAACAGAGCAGTGAACTTGTAAATTCAATAAAAACTGGCGAATTTCTTAACCAGTTAATAACTACTAGCTTTTCAGGGTCTCTTCTCCATGGAGTTAGATAATTAAACTTCATTGGATGAACAGGACAGTGTCTTTCCGTTAAATGTGCATCCTTTTCATATGATAGGAAAAACATTGTTTTGCAGTGGGCGTTTGAGTTCAGTAGTGTCCTGGCCATGGCAGAAACCTGGCCTTTAGAAGGTCATATGCTGCCGGTTAATGATGATCATTGTTACAGTCTTTTCCTAGTGTTAATGTTTGTATTTACACTCAAACAACTGTGAGTACTGAACGTTCAACATTTGAAGAACTTCATTTCTCTTTTCAGTGATGTCAGAAGCAATGAAGTGTCTTTGTAACATCATCTCCAATAGTTCATGTGCTCAGGCACTGAGCACCAAAAATCATTCACTAGAGGCCATTGTTGTGTGGCTCCAAGCATGCAAGAATCTGGACATCCCTTATGACATCAAGTTCTTCACTATGAAGTTGCTGTTTCTTATCACTGCACTGGGTGAAGAAGTCACACCTCAGTTGAAGAGTGAGCTAGTGATGCGCCTTACAGACACCTTAGATCTCATTCTAAAAGAAGCTGGAGGAGCAGCTGGTGATGAGAAAAGAGCTGTATCTTCAGATGTGTTAGTATGTTGCTCATGTTCAGCTTTGGCCTAATGTTGTGTGTACATTTCATGTTAGCAGTAGCAGTTTGAATCTGTGTAGTCCCCTTGTATTATAAAAAGTTTGGTCACCATCTGGTATTCCTAATAAGAAGACTGTATAAATGTCGATATCTTAGCTTTCAGTTCCTGGTCATTAACACAGGAAGTAAAGTAAAGTTGTCCCTCTGCATACCTTGCAGGTATATGGGAGAGTGGAGGTATTGCTTCATTCATTCTTGACGTTAGGACGAAATGGAGGTGTGGTCAACTTTATGCCCTGGCTGCTTTACATGTGGGGAGAGAACCACTGTTGTCCATTGAATAGGACGCTACGTAGGTCCCAGAGCTTCTTAGGTACGTTGGAGAGAAGAAAAACCTCTTGTCCCTGCTAGAAATTTTATCATGACTTGTTAGTCATCCAGGCTGTAGACTGATCACTATCCTAACTCCTAATCTGACGTAAACAACATCTCATTTCAATCCTGGATCATCAAATATAAACAATGCATAAATGGCAGAAATTTCCAAGTTTAGGTCAACATGGTGCTTTGAGAGTAAGGATCATGAGGTACAGTGTGATAGGTTGGAAATTATAAAGAAGTAAGCCAAAAAAATTGCTGAGAAAGTGAAAGAGTCAGTATTTGTCAGGACAGCAGGTCTTAAGCTAAGTGACATCAGGTATGACTGCCCACACTACGAGCCAGGATGTACCAGTATCTGTGCATAACGGGATTATAACAATTATTCATGGCTCACCCCCAGTGGTGTTGCAATTTGCATGCTGACCTAATGTTCACCCGGTCCTGCAGTTATTTGCAGCTATCCCGTCATCATATTATAAACTGTCAAGGTGTTTTATTGTAAATATTGATGTGGATCCACGTGCTACTTGGCATTCTCTTTGGACTGCTTGTCCTTTGAAGATGGGACCAGTAGGCTGTCCTGAAATTTTGGTCAGCACCTACCAACATATGCTGTGTAACATCCCAGAAGAGCAAACGCCTTGATGCTATTTGTGGGTTTTTCCGTCTTGGAGCAGTAGGCTGTGTTGTCATTTCAGAGGAACTTCATGCTTCCGTATTCAGTGTTGAAGTGAGTATAGAGTGAAAGTGTTTACGTTATATAGTCATGTGTTCACTTGGATCCACAGGAGCAGATGTCCGTTCTGGGTCAGTAGGGGCTGTGAGCAGGGACTGTGACAAAAATTGCCGTTTACAGGGTCTAAGTTGATGCAGAAAGTATTCTTTTCAGTGTGGATATCCATCCAAGTGTTCACCACGCACATTACTGCTCAACTTCATGTATTGCAGGTCAAGCTACACCAGTTATGGTGGTGGGATCTCCATACTTTAAAGTGTAGGCATGGGTCAGCTGGCGACAGGAGTAGATACAACTCCTGAAATGTCATTTATGCAAAACACACCTCTGATAATGAACAGTGTCCAGCATAATATTACTGTAATGAATTGCCTATTGTTGCATAATTTCAAACAGCAGGGCCAAAGTCTTAGAGAATACATACTGTAAAGCTCATTGATATGTGTCTCCAGTTTTGCATGTTTTCAATACTGTGTGCATATTGCCTTACATTTAGAACTCGACATGTCTGTTATTGAAAAGTTGTAATACACATTGCTTCTTGCTTCATCACAGCCCAGGAGTCCTTGTTGAAAGGCACTGGTTGTTTCGAGAGCAGGAAGCCAGCTCAGGCCCATGTAACAACAGATTAAAATAGTATCAAAGTTGTATCTCATTCTAGTCTCAGAATGTTCAGTATTTTCATTTGTTCCTATTAGAAATACCACCTGTGCAGTGCCTGCCTTGATCTGTCATCCTCTATCACCCAAGGATTTAATGACACCATCCTGGGAAGTGCTAGAGCATTTAGTAGGAATATGACTTTGTGTAAGTCTTTCTCTCTCTTTTTTTTAATATGTATCTGCAGGATGATCAAGTAGCTTTGGCATGTGAGGTATTGAAGGCACTGTTCAATTTGGCTAGAAAGTCTGGAGAACATGAAGAACACAAAGAAGAAGAGAGAGGCCAGTTTCTTCGCCTTACTTTTATTCTGCATAATCTTCGGCTTTCTAAAACACAATCTTCAGAAAAGCAACATGAACTTCACAAGTATGTTATTTGCTTTAATTATACCACACTTACCTGAATGCAAGATGACCCTAACCTAAGATCCCTCCTCCCCGTCCCGAATAAAACGTCTGCTAAGAAAAAAATTTACTGTTAATTTCATACAGTTAATACATAAAACATGTTGCACTCTATCTGCCTGTACCCATCAAGTGTCACTGTCTCCATCTTCACAGTCACTGCCTTCATCTTCCTCACACTCCTAACATTCCCATCCTCACTGTCATTCCACAACATATCATCTTCAGTCCCATCCATTACACTGGACGTATGAGGACAGCACTTTTGAAAAACCCGTCACGGTCACTTCCAGTGAGATGCGTTGCCATGCCTTGATGCTCCACTGACAAAGAGGAGTTACACTGTGCTTCTTGATCCTTCCATCTGGGGTTAAACCATGGGCCTTTGTCAAGAGCCACTCACTAAATAGCTACTTTACGTGGTCTTTGAATGGTTTGTTCACCACAACCTCTAGCACCTGCAGTTGTGAGGTCATCCCCCCAGGTATGACCGCAACATCTGTGTTCCTTCAAATACCAGTACTTGTTGCTTTTATTTCTGGTGTTAAATGTTGCATTCAAGACCAGCATACCTTTTTTCTCAGGGCCATCCTTGGTTTTCTGTTCATTGCCGCTAACAACCAATCCTTGATAAGTTCACTGGTCTTCCAGTCTTTGGGTTTGGTATGCGACAATGATTCCTCTAGGCAATTGCCCCTCGGGCATTGTTTTGTGATTTAGGATCACATGTGGTGGCAACTTGTCACTGTCTGCTAATACCAACAACATGACATGTAAATGCATCTTTTTATAAACCAATGTTTTAATCACCACAGATTTTGCCTGACCATCAACAGTATACAGTGAAACTCATGTAAGAAAAACCCGGTTAAGAAAATTTCCCGCCTAAGAAGTCAGGATAAAAAAGCACCAAAATTCTCCCATTTCATTAAAATTACCCTTTTAAGAAATTTGCCGCTTAAGAAGTAGGAATTTCTTGGAATTTTCAGAATTTTCTTAACAGGGTTTTGCTGTAATTGGACGGCTTACCAAATACAATGGCATTTAATTTTATTGTCTTGCCTGTAATTGGCACTGCAGTTTTTCTCTTCAAGCTCACAACCTCAACAATTCCCTGTTCTTTGTATCCCCATGCATGGGGCCACTGGAAGATTTTTGGGTGGAGTTTGTGTTTTTAAGCTTCTGCCTTTGTTGCTTCCGCCATACATTTCTTTCCCCAGCACTAAATGTTCTTGCTGCATTGCAGTTATTTGTTTTCTCAGTGTAGTTAATCACATTTAGTGTAAATCTGACATCATAACTTTGCCTGATTTCATTTGGAATGGAGGTCTCACTTGTAGTCGTCTTCTCTACATGGCCTGATATTTTAATGGAATGAAAAATGAATTAGAACACACATGAATCAGAACTACTACCACTACAACATGCTGTGTACTGTCTTTTGTCTACACATGACAATCTGGCGTTGTAGGCTTTGGTTGGCTTGGCGTGATCTGGGTCTGTGGAGTCTGGTTCAGCACTTCATACACAAATCTAAGATGACCTCACATATTTAAGTGCCAACTCAAAGGAAAAGAACTCATCTTGCATTCGAGTAAATACAGTATTATCCTTATTTTAAATATGATTGTATAAAGGCATTAGAGAAACCACATTTATGTTAATATAGAGCAACAATGATGAAGCATTAACCTTAGTGGCCATGCTTGTGGTCCGACTGCCAGAGCTTTGCATTTTTTGGGCACTGATACCTAGACCCTTGTGATAAACTGTAGCTGCCTGTCCCACAATACAGGGGGACTTGAAATCTGCTATTCCCAGATGATAGAGATTAACCCACATACTTTATAGAATATGTGAAATGATGTGTTAGTTTTGTGTGACAAGTGATTTTGAAAAATCAATTGTTGTAGTTCTGTATTGAAGGAACATTCCATCTTCTTCTTTTTTTTGGGAGGGGGGGGAGTGTAACATTCAGTATGGGAGACAAGAGGTGGAAACAGGGTTTTGGTTGGGAGACAAGAGGTGGAAA
This sequence comes from Coptotermes formosanus, assembly GCA_013340265.1. Classification (NCBI taxonomy): domain Eukaryota; kingdom Metazoa; phylum Arthropoda; class Insecta; order Blattodea; family Rhinotermitidae; genus Coptotermes; species Coptotermes formosanus. The sequence continues at coordinate 35,594 of BLKM01003642.1, read as the reverse complement.
CAGGGTTTTGGTTGGGAGACGTGAGGACGTAGATGGGAGGACAATATTAAAATGGATATTCAAGAAGTGGGATGGGGAGGCATGAACTGGATTGTTCTGATTGTGGACAGGGACAGGTGGCAGGGACTTATGAATGCAGTAATGAACCTTCTGGTTCCAAAAAATGCGGGCAATTTCTTTACTAGCAGAGGACATGTTAGCTTCTCAGGAAGGACTCTGCTCCATGGAGTTAGTTAGTGAATTAGTTAGTCAGTCAGTTAGTTAGTCAGTCAGTCAGTCAAATTCAGTGGTAATGTGAGCAGAACACATCACTGTAACTTACCATATTTTTATTTCATCACAAAATCATTACATTCTTTACACTGGACATTAGTCACGGAATAACAGTTAAACTGCACACCACACATTGTTTTTATATGTCTGTGTATTTTCTATTACAATAGCAAGTATAATATAAGGAGTTAATGAGTAAAAGTTTTAGTAAAAGTTGGTTTTTAAAACTTTTTTTTCCTGATATTTGTAAATGCTTTTTGCCCTTGGTTATTACTGTTCCCTGACTGACGTCTACTGAAGTTTGTTTGTAAATAGTTGTGTTTATTTGCAGACATGTAGTGAATATGCTGATGACTATGCTGCATAACTGCTATGAAAGGCTTGTGCCTCCTGTACGGAGAAATCCACAAGACCCCGCTAAAGAGTTTGAGTATGATGGCAGAAACATGGAAGCAGTGGCCAAACTTTTAGACTTCCTGGACCATAAATTGGACCTGACAGAACAAGCCAGTAATATATTCTACAGTAGTACTGCTGAACATAGATAACATTAGCTATCTCAGACAACTACACCTAAGATGCTTTCCTGTCTAAGTCGTTAGAATTAGTACCAAAATTTTTCCATGTGGTTAATGGCTGCATTACCCCTTTATTTTGCTTCCCACTTAAAGCGATTTCTCACATAATAATTATGAAAGTTCACTGTGAAACCTACTTTTCACCCTTTTAATATATTGTTCACACAAAAATCTTAAACAGTTTCCCAAAGCTCTCGTTCACTTCACTTGTTTTAAACATACATTGATGTAATGACACTCCCAGTTTCTTAAGGTTAATCTCCAAGATCATTTCCACGTGTGTGTTTTACACAGTATTACATACACCACTTACTTGTGATGTGTGTTGTCTTTTGTGTTAATCAGTGAGTGTGATGTTGTTGTGCAGCCTGTTAGTGCTTGAATCCAGTTATTGTAGCAGGGCTTTTACCGGATCCTTATTATAAGACCCTGTCAGCCATTTTTGTGTTAATGCTACCAACTAGTTGGGGAAATATTGTGACTGTAACAGTAGTACTTCAGTTTTAATAACTGGAAGTATTCTGTGAGCAGAATGTATATATACATATACAGTGAAACCCTGTTAAGAAAATTTTTAAAATTCCAAGAAAATCCTACTACTTAAGGGGGAGATTTCTTAAAAGGGTAATTTTAATGAAATGGGAGAATTTTGGTGCTTTTTGATCCTGACTTCTTAGGTGGGAAATTTTCTTAACCAGGTTTTTCTTAAGTGAGTTTCACTGTATTTTGTATTCACGTCAGACTGCACATATGTGTACAGCACCCCCCCCTCCCCCCATATAGCAGTTATGTATTGAACACATCTGTAGTGTAGCATGATACTTCTACTGTACCTAGTATTGTATGGCATGATGCCTTGGTGTACCTGTTATAGTCGGGCATGTTGCTGGTGATATACGTGTTACTGTCGGGCATGATGCCTGTGTTATACTGGTTATATGGCATGATACACATGATGTGAATTTTGAAACAGACTAAATCCAGTTTCTTCTACCGTGTCTATCAAACTCTGCTGAACTAATGGATGCAGGATATTCCACAGATCTGCCTGAATGAAGGAATTCCTTGCATTGTATGGAGTCAAAGGTTGATTACTGTGTTCACAAGAGCCTGCCATGTGTCCTTATCCTCAACTTTATCCATCAAGTTCACACTTCGCCATCTTGCATGTTTGCATACAGAACTTTGTTTGGTTTGTGACATGTGATAAGAACACAAGAACTGTTGTTGAAAGCTCCATATTGTTTCTTGGTGGCAACCAGCACATAGCACATAGAGAGCAGTAAAACTTGAATCTGTTCTGTAGTTCTTCACTAGCGCTGCTTTTCATAACCTGAACATTCCTTCAATATAAATGTGACATTCTTGGCAACTCATAATATTTAAATGAAGCATGTCTCTGAAATTCTGTTCCTGTGCGTGTGCACACAGATTTGACACCTTCGTGGATAAGGCTTGTTCTGTGTGACCACATACTTGTACCATAATGGATGAATGTACTTCTCATTTCTCCGTTAAAGGTAAAGGAAAAATTACTTTCACATCTGTTGTATTTTTCAAAGTGTGGCACCTGAATGGTTCTGTAAGTGGTGAAAAAAGAAATATTATCAGACAAGACTTAAGCGCTGGTATCACAGTGAGGGCTATAATTTTAAGCATTGGTATCACAGTGAAGGCTGTGAACTTAAGCATTGATAGTACAGTGAAGGCTGTGAAATTAAGCACTGATATCACAGTGAAGGCTGTGAACTTAAGCATTGGTCTCACAGTGAAGGATATGACTTTAAGCACTGAGACTACATTCAGGCTTAACAGATTTCCTTAACCTTAGTGGCAGAATAGTAATTGACATTTGATATTTTATTTGAACAGTACTTAATCTTCAGTGGCTAAATTGCTTATTTTGGTATGTTACCTTCATGGAGTTTCATTGTCAGTAATTGTCCAATTCCCTACACTTTTGGTAAGTAAGTTGTGCATTTAATTCGAGAATATCTGTATCTGTTCAGTTTTGATGTATACTTTTTACAGAATATGAGGTCACAGTGTGAATTCCTGTGTCCCATATTATTTCTCCTGGTGAAGTGTGTACACTGTCACCTTCAGCACGTAAATTCCTGCATCAGAAAGTACTTCCACCTCTAACAGAAGTCCATTCTCGACCTGAAGAGGGCAGCACCCTGCGTAACAAACTGTGTCGCTTACTGACTACTCCTGTGGCACAAGTCCAGAATTTAGTCGAAGAATTTCTGAAAATGGTAAGTGTGGATTGCGCGTCTTGATGGCATTATGAACAGCTATGTTACAAGCATAACAAGCATACAGTGAGTCATGCATGAAGGAAATCGCAGTGTATTGCATGATGTAGTGAATGTTAAAAAATGCTTATTATGTGATACATGCTATTATCTGGTATTATTCACTTTCCATGTTTCAACTGTCAGTCGTCAGAGATTGATATTACTGTGGTAGTGTTTAATTTATTCATCGTTATATCACAACAGCTGCTGTTAAGTGATGTCCTTAGGTTTCCAAGCGCATTTTAGGTTATGTAACAAATTCTGTAACATGTCGAAGTTTATCATCCCGATTTTCTAAAGCAGTATTTCAGATTTTAATTTTCGTTGCTTGTAGAGTGGCTAGATTACTTGTGTGTAAATTTTCTGCTTCAAATATCCCTTGATGACCACATGTACAGGCAGTTGTACAGTTTGTAGAATAATGAATGGGATTAAAAGTGGATTAGAATCACACCTTTAGAAAAAGTAGCACATATATCATTATCAGCTCATACCTTTAGAAGAAAGAGTTCATATGTCATTATGAGCGTGATTTTAAAATACAGTATTTTGCAAAAGGAAACAATACATTATATTAAGGACAGCTTCAGTATTGGAATCAAGTAAGGATTGGAGACCAATACAGGGTGACATGGTTCAAATCAGTGGTTTTCAAATTATTTTGTCTATGGCCCGAAGTTGTACATCATATTGGCCTTGAGATCCAAACAGTACCAGTACCTGCTCATCACCTCATTGAAATCTTCAAGTTTGTGTAATTATTTTGGGAGTTTATGGCCCAAGTTTGGGTTATATTTCTGGGTATGAGAATCCCTGATTTAAATTAAGGTGCATGCAGACAGAAATAGTTCATTTGGGTCTTATATTTCTAGTGTAGTTTATACAACTTTTTTCCTTCCTCTCTCTTTTCCTGTCTTTGTTCTTATTTCTTTCTTGTTTATGAATTCCCTCACTTTCTCAGTATTACAAATTTTACTCAATATTCATTGTGACATGTCATTATAATATAGGCATAAAATGCCATGAAACTGCACTGCCAACAGGTTGCATTAGTTCATCTTTATGAGTCATGTGCTTTAATCAGCTTGTTTTGGAATTAAGCCTCCCCCCCCCCCCCCAACATCTGGTGTTCTTCTATATAGTCCTCCACATGTTTGTTAAAGTACTTTACAAAAAGTTTGAATTCCTACACACAAACTGTGGGCTGTCTGTTGATTGTGGTGTCTTCTAATTGGGCTTATGTTACATGGTGTCAGTATTTTGCATATGATAATGGTCTGGTCCACATACAGGTTGCGTACCCATTTTTATGTTGAAAATATGACATAAGAATTGTGACCTGTGTCTGTGAATAAATTCAGGGTTAGTGAAATCCTGTATTTATGCTATTGTGATCTTAAGTGATAATGTGTAAATTGCGAGAAGTGTGATGTTTATGGACCATAAAGTAGTGGTAACCTGCCCATACTGATAATTACCACAAGGCCTACACCCATAATGGTAATTATGTAATGTCACTATGCCTCAGCCAAGCAAAGAACAGTGCTGGAGCAGCAAGATTGAAAGTGAGACGCAGAGAAGCATGTTGGTACATGCATAAATTTAATGTAATTTACAGTTGTAGGAAGAGGTAGTGGTGTAAGGAAATATGTACACCATACTGGCATGGAGGTTTACACAAACATGTTTCTTTTCCTTTGACAGTGATGCGTATGGTGAAATACACAGGATATGGAAATGCAGCTGGATTTTTGGCAAGGAGAGGTGCACTGCTTGGGGGTAATGGGAACTCAGATTTGAGTTCAGGGGCACAGTATTCATCTGATAGTGAGGATAGTGATATAGAGGAGTACAAACAGTTCAAAGCTCAGTAAGTACAAATTTATGTTATTTCAGAGCAAAGAATTATGGCCTTGACCACAATGATTGAAGCTTGAGGTAAAATGAAATATTGCCAGGTACGTGCATTGGCCATTGAAACACAAACCCTGCCCGCAACAATGGCAGTCTTACTTGACCTACATTACATGTTTCATTGCAATAGATCATTTTATGACGAGAGTGTCCTTTAAGTCAGGTGTGCACTCACATCTTCCAAAAATCTAGGAGCCACCTCAAAATTCTAAGTGCCAGAAGGGTGACATGAAGAAAGTTCCATACTGAGGAACCACAGGTATTAGGTGCCTCTGTACAAAATGTAGTCACCAGGGTGCCTTGGCATCCAGGATTTGTGCACCCCTGCTTAAGTTGCATTGTAACATAGATGTGCATGACTGTATATGTGTGTTGTTGTCCTGTTCATTATTTTTCATTCTGGCTTAGGGTGCAGAATGTACTGTAGCTGGTATAGATCTGGTAGCAATGGGAAATCAAACCAAGCTTCAGTTGCTGTGGCTGTGACTGTCGCAAGTTCTATATGGGTACTGGCCCCCCCCCCCCCCCCGGCCATCAGGCTAATTTTTGTACTTACACGAAGAATATGCAAACACCCACTCTTTTCAACTTGAAATACTTACATTTCCTTTAGATATGGCTTGAGACAAAGTCTTAAGCCCTTTGCATATTTATATTCTATACACCTGACAAAATTAGCACAGTTGAGATGGTTTGGGTACATTGTGAGAATGGGGCGTGAGAGTTACCCCAAAATGGCCCAGCAAGTTAGAACACAGTTTAAGAGACCCCAAGGAAGACTTCAACAGACTTGGGACGAAGGGATACAGAAGATCTTGAATGACGGAGGAATTGAATGTAACAGAATAAGAGCTATAGCTCGAATTCTTTCAAACCCTCTACGCCTACTGGTAAAAGGGGCTTGACTAAGCACAGTGAAGTGAAGTGAAACCTGAGGAAGTGTACTGTCAGTTACATAAAATCACCAACTAATGCATTTTTTATTAACTACTACTTACTTTCTGACATATGTTTCAGCGTCTAATGTCGCCATCATCAGGGGATACTTACTGTGAGTAACACTGGACGTCCATGTGGTTTATAACAGAAGTCTCGAGTTAAGTAGTTCACATGAACACTTTTGGGAGCATTGGTTCGAATAGTAGCATGTATATAAAAACACATCACTGACAGCAGATAAAATGCCTAAAATATGTAAAGTCATGTGCACTTGTCCTTACAACCTATTTAAAATTTCAATTGTAGATAATTTTGACATAGTCGAAGTATGTGCAATTACAATCATATGATGTCACATGAAATTGTGTCGGGAGATGTTACAAGCGACCGGTGTTGTATCCATAAATGTGTAGTTGGATATGAAGGTAGTGTCCTGTAATTCAGTGATGTTTATTAATAGGTTAATATGTGTCTGTACTCTCAAGTTTAAGATGTTGAAGATGTATGTACCTGTGGCATTGAGGAGTGTATGTTCAGTTGACTGTGTGTCACTGGGTGTGGTGTGGTACTGGTGTGGTGAGTGACAGTTTGCGTCTGTGTACTAGTGCTGTGTTTAAAGTGATGGCGTACAGAAGTAAGCACTTCCGCAAAAATTAAACCTGGATGATTGCATATAAGGAGTTTGTCTCGGTCCTTATGCATTTTAGGCATTTTATCCAGTGTGAGTGATGTGTTTTCTATATACATGCTACAATCGGAACCAATGCTCCCGAAAGTGTTAATGTGAACTACGTAACTCAAGACTTCTGTTATAAACCATATGGACATCCAGTGTTACTCACAATAAGTATCCCCTGATGATGGCGATATTAGATGCTGAAACATATGTCAGGAAGTAAGTGGTAGTTAATAAAAAGTGCATTAGTTGGTGATTTTGTTTATATACTGAAAAATGCACGATGAAAATAATATGAAACTGTCAGTTATGTTTCATATTAGTGTATTTGAAGGCTACAGGAAAAATTATTAATGAGTTTGTTTTAGGCAGCTGTTTTTTAATCAAAATGAAATCAAATATCTTTACACTTGTTCAGGGATAGTTTTAACTGAAGGAGCATTTACCCTTGTGCCGCAGTAAGGAATCATGCTGATAACCATGAATGACCAAAGCGCCATCTTGTGAGTGTCACTTGTTGATGCCAGTCATGTGGCTTTTCAAGGTCAAATTATTTGTGTTCTGAGAAGCAGTTAATTAGAAGACAGGAAGTGTTCAGTTGCTGCCACGAGAATCTTCATAAAAGTGAAAACTGTGATAAAATGAGGTTAATTAAAATGATGATGTTTCCCAATTTCATTTGTCCATCAAATCCTGTAGCACTTAAAAATTGTTGCTGAACCCCTAATAAAATTCAAGTAAGGATAATGATAAATAAAATGTTAAACAGGGGTATGAGATGAATGTGCTATTTAATTGTACGTATTTATAATTAAAGTTGCATTCCATGTATGCAAAAAAAGAGCCTAAAAAACTAATATGCCTTATTCTTTTTATAATAGTATTGCAGCAATTTAGAAATATGTGAATGAATCCTTTTCTAATAAAAATTGAATTATTTCAAGTTTATCATCATCATAATAATAATAATAATAATAATAATAATAATAATAATAATAATAATAATAATAATAATAATAATAATAATAATAATAATAATAATAATAATAATAATAATCATCTCCTTTATGCAGGGTATTCACCCTTATATATCTGAAACAAATCATGTTTCTAGGGTATACAGTGTCCCAGCTATTCCGCACGTACTATTAATGGTGCATGTAATGCTGTATTCAGTATTAAACTCCTTTGTGCTTCTACATTAGCACTTTCTGCAGTATGTGTGCTGTGCCCAATATACCTGTTTTCTGTAGTTCCTTGATATCGTGCTTTCCTGGTATGCTGCTCAAGTATTTTCTGAAGGATTTTGAAATGGTTCCAGTCGCTCCTTTTATAACTGGCGTCACCTTTGTTTTTACATTCCACATGCGCTGGATTTCTGTTATAAGGTCTTTATATTTTAAAATCTTCTGGGCTTCTTTCTTTATCAAATTTCTGTCTCCTGGGATTGCTACATCAATTACCATACATGTTCCTTTTTCATTATCCCGGATTATGATGTCTGGTTTATTGTTGGGGATGGTTCTGTCAGTTTGCACTTGTTGATTCCATAATATGGTTACCTTGCCCACTCGACTTGTTTCTACTGATTTTGGTACATGTTCATGCCAAAGTTCACTGTCTAATTTTACCACTAGTTCCTTACATATGTTGAAGTGTAATTGAGCACACACTCTATCATGTCGCTTGATGTATTGTTCTTTTGCCAATATTGGGCATGCTGACATAATGTGGTCTATTGTCTCCTCAAATTGGTGACGTAATCTGCATTTACTATCTGTTTCTGTTTGCAATATTTTTGTTGCATGGTATTTTGTTTGTAGTGCTTGGTCCTGTGCTGCCACTATTTCACTTTCTGTTTCTGCCTTCAGGTCTCCCTTTGACAACCAGAGGAACGTGTCTTCCTGGCTAATGAGATGTTTATCAATGCTTCTAATGTACTGGCCATGCATTACCATGTTTTCCCATTTTTCCTTTAAGGACTCTGCCAATTTTGCTGTCGTGTTATGTATTCCATCTTGTTTCATGTCATTCTTCTCGTTTGATTGGCTTAATTCATCTATGGTCTTTGCTGCTGCTTTAACTGTTGAATTCATATGTGGTTGACTGCAGTTGTGGCTTCTTTTAATATTTACAAACTGGTGTTCTTTATACCTTTTGTTAAGATATTCTGCAATATTAATTATCTCTGTTTTATATGCTGCTTCAATTTGTGACAAGCCTCTTCCTCCTTCTTTCCTCTTTACATACAGCCTATCTATATCAGCTTTAGGATGATGCATTTTGTACATTGTTAATATCTTCCTGGTTTTCCTATCAATTTTTTTAATTTCTTCTAATCTCCAATTAATTATACAAAACTGTATCTTAATACTGGGACGGCTAATGTTCCAATTGCTGTAATTTTGTTTTTGGAATTTAATTCAGATTTCAGTATCATTCTTAGTCTCCTGGTGTATTCCTTCTTCAGTCTTTCTTTCATTTGCTGATGTTGTATGCCATCACTTTCCTTAATCCCAAAGTACTTGTATGTCTTTCCCTGTTCAAGCTCTTGTATTTCTGTGTTGATGTCCACTACTACATTTTGTGAGTGGACTAGTTTTCCTTTCTTAAATACAATCTTTGCACACTGGTCAAGTCCAAATTCCATGTGCATATCATCACTAAAGGTTGTAACTGTATCTGTTTCTGAAGCTCTTCTTCTGATTTACCTAGCAACTTCAAATCATCCATGTAAAGCAGGTGGGATATTTTTGTCTTTGTTGTGTGCTCTTCATATCCCGTGTTCAGCCTGTTCAATTGTTCTGTGAGGGGAGTTAAGCAAATGCAAAACAGCAGTGGTGATAATGAGTCTCCTTGGAATATTCCACATTGCATTTCTATCTCTTCCGTTTCTATTAGCTTATTTTCTGTGGGTACGCGCATCCTTGTTCTCCAGTGACTCATAATTTTCTTAGTAAATGATATAATTTTGTTATTAATCCCAAATAACTTAAGAGATTTGATTATCCAACTGTGTGGTACCCTGTCAAAAACTTTCTGATAATCAATCCGTGCCATACACAAATTTTTCTTTTTGCATTTGCATTCCTGTAATATTGCTTTTAAAATTAGCAATTGATCTTTGCATCCTTTTGATCTTCTGCAGCACCCTTTTTGTTTTTTGGGCATCAGATTTTTGTCATCAATATACGTTTGCATCCGTTTGCTTATTATTGATGTAATAAGCTTGTATATCGTAGGCAGACAAGTTAGGGTCTGTAGTTCTTCGGTTTTTCAGTGTTTTCGTTTTTTGGAATAAGTAATGTTACTCCTGCCATTAGCCACTCCGGTGTTTGGTCTTCTTCAATCAGTTTGTTGAAAAGTGTCGCTAAATATTTGTGTGTTGCCATCAGTTGTTTAAGCCAGAAATTTGATATTTGGTCTCTTCCAGGAGCCTTCTAATTTAATGTTGTTCGTAGTACCATTGTGACCTCTGTTTCAGATATTGGTCTCCATTCCATGCAGGGATGTTGCTGACGCTGGTTTTTGATCCAGTACGCTTCTTCATTGTGCCATACCTTTTCCCCAAATATTGTTCTCCAAAAGTTCTCTATGTCCTCTTTTCTTGGTGCTTTTTTCACAGTGGTATTTGTGTGTCTGAGAAAGTTGTAGAATTTCTTGCAGTCTGTTCTAAACATTTTATTTTGGTAATACTGTTTTTGCCTTTTCTTATATCTAGACAATAGCTGTGTCTTTGCTGATACTTTTTGTTTAAGCTCTTCAATCACTTGATCCAAATTTTCTTTCGTCTCTATTTTATATTTTCTAAGTAATATCTCTCTTTTCATATTGTGTGTGTTTCTATTATTTCTTTTTATTTCTGCCAAAGCTGACAGTTCTTTCCTGGTGCCATTTATACCGTCCTGTATTCATCTAACCCATGGACGTGTTTCTGGCCTCCATGTTTCTGATTTATGACTTCCCGTTCCATTTATTTCTTCTGTAAGAGCCGTTGCTGCGGCGTAAATGAGGTGGTTTAACTCAGTCATATTCAGGTCTTTACCTGCTAGTATTTCTGCCACTGCTTCATTCGCAGTTTTCATCATTTCTTTTACTTTAAACACATTTTGGAATTTCTGTAGTCTTGGTGTTTTGTCAATTTCTATTTGTGTCACCTGGTAATATGTACTTTCAATTTTTTCTTTTAATTTGCAAATAGCACTCTTTGTTGATGAATTTCCATTTCTACTACTGTTGCAGGTTCTAAATTCTGCTTCTTCTCCTCTTCATTTATGGTATACAGTTGCTCTAATTCTTCTTCTTCTTCTTCTCCTCCTCCTCCTCCACCTCCTCCATTGACACCCTTGAAGTTCCTTCTCTATTTCTTCAATCTCCAACTCTGTTCTTTTTTTGTTCTTCATGATATAGTTTTTCTGGTTCATTAGTTTCTTTGCATCCATGTACATTCTGCATTCTGGATTTTATTATCTCCATATTTCATACACCTTCTTGTAGTTTGCTGTGAAATATTGTTTGCAATACATATAGTACCATATAACTTCTCTAGCTTCTTCTTTTGTCCAAGCCATTCTTTGTTTTACCTCAGTATGTTTGGTTATATTTTGGGCTTGGTGGCTTTGACTGTGAGTGAGTGGTCTGCCTTGAGTCGCCTCATTGCAGTAACCTTCCTCAGCCTTAGGAGTTCGCGGTTTCCTGCTACTCCTGATGTTTCCATTCTTGGTCTCCAAGAATAGCTGCTGCTCATTGGTATTTTTTGGGTCTTGTTTTCTGTTCTTATCCTTCATCGTTGTCCCATGAGTAGTTAGGGTTTGTAGGGTCCATTGTAGCAGAGCCCCGCTTGTGACAATAAGGCTTTGTGAAACTGGGTTTGCGAAGTGTTCTGAATTCACCATTCATTGCTTCTAACCTTCCACCTCAGATGCTTCTGGAGTCCCTTGGCACGGTTGTTTACACCTTAGACTCAGGGATTTTTTTTCGAGGTTTACTCCTCTAGATCCACCGTGTTCTGCTTAAACAGGCCCACCTCTGGTCGGACGTAGTTAAGCACTACGCACGGGCGGTCTTGTGTGCAGAGAAGTGAATGGCTTATGCCTCAAGTTGCACTGCTGCACACCTGGGTTGGTGAGGACCTGTGCAGAGTCAACCCCATACAAAGGTGCTACCTCTCCCATACCCGTTGAGCCCTTATTATTATTATTATTATTATTATTATTATTATTATTATTATTATTATTATTATTATCCGAATTTCTCACTTCTGAGCTTTAGCTGGGAAATATTCACCTATCCTGGGATGTGTCATCAACAGGATTAGGCTCGGTGGTCTTATGTGTAATTTAGGAAATTTCTTACAATTGGACATGTGCCAAGAATTACCACGTTTTGCATTTGTATATATGTGTTTGGGTGCAGGTTAAGTCTCTTTAAACTTTGTGACAGTGACTTTGGAATTGCTCCCGTAGCTGAAATTACTGTCGGGACCATTTGTACTGCATCCTGCTTCCACATAACATGTATTTCGTTCGCCAGTTCTTGGTATTGCTTTTGCTTCTCCGTTATTGTGTTGGCGAGATTGTGTGTATTTGGAATAGCTATGTCTATTAGGAAGGTATTTTTTGTTTTCTTGTTTGTGAGAGTTATGTCAGGTCAGTTGAAAGGTACTGTTTTGTCCGTAATAATGCTGCGATTCCACTACAGTTTGAAGTTGTCATTCTCCAGCACGTTTGCTGGTTTGTACCTATAGTATGGGCGTTTGTCTTCAGTTAGTTCAGCTGCTTCTGCCAGTTTCTGGCATATAACTTTCGCTACTTCATCATGTCTTTTTATGTACTCGGTAGGTGCCAGTTGTTCACATGCTGCAGTAATGTGCTGGATTGTCTCCGGTTCTTTTCCACATCTTCTACACGTCTCGTCGACGTTTGGCTGCTTCAAAATATATTTCTTGTAGTTTCTTGCTAGTATAACTTGGTCCTGTATTGCTGTTTAAAAGCCCTCTGTTTCGGCAAACAGGTCTGCATTTGTCAGCCATTTGTTCGACGCTTCTATGTCTACATGTTCTTGGCTAAGGGCACGCGGGTGTTGGCCGTGTAAGGCTTTTTGGGACCACTGTCTTCTGACTTCGTTGTTGTATTCTTCGTCTATGGTGAGTTCCTTTTCATTTGCGCGCAGTAAATCCAGTGGGGTGTATTTATTGTCTGCTTTTACTACTGCAGCATGGAGAGGTGATGATGTCTGTCTGTTTAAGAAGTATGCCTGAAGTAACTTCACCTGCTTATCATGCAGCCGAGTTATATCAGCCATCCCTCTTCCTCCTATGTGCCGTGGTAGAGTGAGTCTTTCCTTTGCGGCACGGGGGTGGTGAATTCTGTATCTTGTAAGTAGCGCTCTCGTTCTAATTTGGAGATTCTCTAGGTCTGTAGGCGTCCATTTTACTATTCCAAAACTGAAAGTTAGTACTGGAATTGCGTAAGTATTTCTAGCTTTAATCGTATTTTTTCCCATTTAACTTTGTCTTTAATATGCTCTTTGTGCGCTGTAGATATTCACTGCCTAGCTGTTGTTTCATTTGTGCGTGTTTAATTTGCTTAGTTTGCATATGGCCCAAGTATTTGTATATGTCTTCCTCTTTCATGGCTGTCATAGTGTCCTCTTCCTCTGTGGTGAAGTTTCTCAGTTCTAGTTTCCTTTTTACAATACTTAATGTTTTGCACTTTTCAATCCAAAATGTCATTCTGATATCTCTAGAGAAAGTCTGGGTGAGCTGCAGAAGTTCTTGCAGTTGATTATTTGTGGCTGCATAGAGTTAGTATCGTCCATGTATAATAGGTGATTCAACCGTTGCGTCTCCTGGTTGTTGGAGTTTATACCAAAACCGTAGTTTGTTCTGTTAAGTAAGTAGGAGAGAGGGTTTAGTGCAAGGCAAAACCATAGTGGGCTAAGACTCTCCCCTTGATATATTCCTCGTTGTATGTGGATAGGATCACTTGTAACCTGGTTATTTTTTACTTTGACTTGAAGGGTTGTTGTCCATTTCTTCATCAGCTGCTGCAATGAGTTAATTATCATTGGGTCAATTTTGTATATTTCTAATATGCGTATGAGCCAGCTATGTGGCACTGAGTCAAAGGCCTTACGGTAATCGATATACGCTATGTACAGGTTTCGGTTATCCCTGTGTGCTTGTTCCAAAACTATTGAATCTATTATTATTTACAACCCTGGGAGTTTTTGATACATCCTTTTTGCTCTTCTGCTAGTAATTTATTTGTTTCTAGGTGCTTGTAGATCTTTTCAGCTATGCACGCTGTATATATTTTATAGATTGTGCAGAGGCAGGTTATTGGTCTGTAATTGGACGGGTCCTTAGTGTCCTGACTTTTCGGTAATAGGTATGTTATTCCTCTGACTAAAAATTCTGGAATTTTTTCGGCGTCCTCTATGAATTGATTAAAGTAATGTGCTAGATATGGGTGGGTTGCAGTGAACCGTTTAATCCAAAAGTTACTTATTCCATCTGGTCCCGGTGCCTTCCAGTTAAATGTTTTAGCAATCAGCCGGGATACTTGTTCTGTGGTTATTGGACTGTGTTCCATTGCAGTCACCTTGGACATTCTTTTTTGCTCATTTCTTATCCAGCTTGCTTTCAGGTTATGTCTGGCTGCGTTCCCCCATATGGACGCCCAGAAGTTTGTTAGCATCTGTTTGTCTGGTAGTTTGTCTTGGCAATCTAGTCGTCATTCACTTTTTAGGTTACGGTAGTAGGTTTTTTTTGGTAGTAAATAGTCTGTTTTGTTGCTTTCGTTCATTTGCTTCCTTATACTGTCTAAGCCTTTGTGACTTTGCTGATAGCTTTTGCTTGAGGGTGTCAAGTATTTCCATGGTGTGGACATTACTTGGGTTGTATTTGGCATGTGTGTGTATTTTTTTCCATATCCTGCGCATGTGCTTCTGTATTCTGTTGCTGGTATTACCTCTTTGGACCTGTTGTACTCTTTCAATGTCTTTTCTTAAGTCACTGATTTGTTTCTTGAGCCTTCTTTCCGATGGTGGGGTTTGTTGTTTATTTTGTGAATAATCCGGGTTGTTTTTTATCTTACCCCCGACATCCTCACGGTGGCTACTGCTGCTGCGTAGATGGTGTTGTGCAATTCTGGGAAATTGGTGACATTATTTTTCATGTATTCCGGAAGTATCTTCTGGTTTATGGCTGTTATGATAGTGGCTAACTTCCTTGAGCATTTCTGTTTAGGTATCTGTAATCTAATGGCTGGATCTGTTCCTTCAAATTCTTTTAATGCTTTGTGGAATTCTATTTTTATTTTATCTAGCTCTGGATTTTCCTCAGTCTGTCAGCTTTCTAAGCTTTGCTCTTCTTTTTGTTCATTTTCGCTAATAGGCTTTGTTGTTTCTTCGTCTGTGTTTATATTTTCCTCAGAATCCCGGTCATTTTCTTTTACAGTTGTCTCCTTTAAGGTTTCAGCCACTTGTGCTCTGATTTCTTCTAACCAGGGCTTCATTAATAAGTTTTTGGTAACAACGGCCCTTTGTTGGTCAGCTATTCGCTGCTCACTAATGTCCATCTCAGGGTACTGTCTTGTAAATTTGTCATGTAATTCTTGTCTATACCCAATTTTTGTAGTTTCCAATTTAGTTATTATGTAGTATTGGCGCATGATAAACGTATTCATTTATTTACTCCATTGTTTGCGCTGGTGTAGTTTTCCAGTTTTAGTGGTCCCAAGCATAGCTTGGGAAACAGTTTGAACTGGCTGGGTCTCTTGTTGCTGTGTGAACCCACGACGGGGTCTTGTGGTAGCCCTGTGTGGGATGGCGCCACTTGCTTCACCAGTCTCCACGGGAACTTGTCTCTTATTTTCCGCTGACTGTCCAGTCCCCAGACATTCAGCACGGTTGATACACTGCATACCCGAAGCAGTTTCCGAGGCTCGGCTAACTTCCTTCTCCATTCTCATGGGTGTAAAGCATTTTATACCTTCTGCCAGGTTTATGGATGATCCCATCCATAAAGGTAGGGAGTTTAATTTGGGTAGCAAGGATTGTTAAAGGCATGGGTAAGTTTTAGGACAGTCGCCCCAGATGGTCGCCTCTTACGACTGGCAAGGGGTTCCCTAGGTCTATTCTTATACCGGTACCTAGACGGTTGTTGTTGTTGTTGTTGTCCGAATTTCTCACTTCTCAGCTTTAGCTGGGAAATATTCACCTATCTTGGGATGTATCATCAACAGGATTAGGCTCGGTGGTCTTATATGTAATTTATTATTATTATTATTATTATTATTATTATTATTTTGTGATGGTGGTGGTGGTGGTAGTATTTTCTCATGAAACTGTTATTTTCACCTCACAGAACCCTGGGATTCCACAGAAGACCATTTTCCTCCCTGCTTTCACCTTGAGTTCTCTACAGACCCTTTACCCAATTCAGTGTACAGGCATTTTTAAGCATGTATTTTTTCACATAAATGAACATAGAAACAATAATTTGTGTTCAGAAAATGAAAGATATGTGGTACCAGTACAAGATCAAATCTAAATGTCAGGTGATGCATGTTTCTGAATTACTGACATTGTGTATGGTGTTCTGGATCAGAGTATTAATAAAGTATCAATACCATTTGAAGTAGTGAATATGCTAACCCTTTGGAGTATTCCATAACATTCTGCATCCTCCTTCTGGTATTTATATTTGTTGTATGCTTAAAACCCAGAATCGACATTATGACAGGATGTTTTGAGAAACCTCATCCTGACTGCATGGTGTCCATGTCAGAGGAGCAAAAAGAATAGGAGGCTCTAGAGCTACTCAAAAAATTGGATAAACTTGCCAAGTGAGTTTGTCATTGTGGTTAAAAGTTCCAAGTAATTAAGATTATAATATGAAATACTGCTACTTTCTACAATAAAAGGGAACTGCAGCATATTCATTTCCTCATTGCGCCTTCTTCAGTAATTATTATGGAGACACTGTTAACAGTTTCCTCTCTGTTCTTTTCTGTAGTTGTAATTTCTGTTGTTGCAAGAACATTTACTCATTGCTCTATGAATGTGAACCTGCCCCCCCTCTTTTCCTACCATGTGTTCATATCTTAACCTTTTAAAGCCTAGCGGTAACTTTACATACGACCAGGTTTGACATTAAAAAAATTCTACGTGGTGCCCACATTGCGTTTGTGTGTTTCGTATGGATCTCAGAACAAACAGCAACTTTTGCCTTACAAAACATTAAGAGATTGGTTTTTATAACCGAAGTGGAGAGTGTTTACGGCGCGGTACGCACTGAGTCCTTATATAAAACAGATATGCTTCGTCTTTAAAGGGTTAATCATTGAAATTATCACATTTTTTAAATACAATAAAGGCAGGTCATATCATAAGCACCTGCATGTATTGTACAAAAGGTAAGAAGATAAGGTTGTCCCTGTTCGTACAACGAAGGCACAGGTGAAAGTGGAGGTGTGGCACCCCTTTATTCCTAGGGAAAGGGCGCATGGTACCTATTGACTAGGAGGCTGTGGTGGTGCACAGAGCTTGTCTGAACACTTTGAAGTAGAGAAAGATCTCATACCCATACCAAGAATCAAATCACAATTCTTGGGTCGTCTAGCTGATGGCCTAGTCACTGTACTGACTGGGCTATACTGGCTCCTGTTGAAGATACATACATACATACATACATACATTTCATTTACATTTCATCAATCCAATATCAGCCCATCGGCTGCTGGATATGAAACATGTCATAATATCACTAATATCAATATCAATGACAGGCACAGACAACAAACACAAACAACAGTATCACAGTACAACATCACACACGCACAAGCAATACAATACAATACAAAAATGCAAAAAAAATATATAAAAGTAAAAGGTAAAAAGTAAAAAGGTAAGACAATTCCAATTTTTGCCAGTTCAAAATATGCTACAACAAAGCATTTATCATCACCAAGCACTTCTAATGAATCTTCTAATGGGGGGGCGCCGCCCCCCCCAGAAGGTACAAGAAGATACTGTTCAATGACTTTTTGAATTGCACCTCGTCATATTGGAATTGCCTGATACATACAGGTAATTTACTAAAAACCTTTATGGCAGAATACCTAATGCTCTTGGACTACGCAAATGATTCGCTTGCCTAATATTTACACAATGTAATGCTAGATTTGTTTGAAAATATATACAAACATGGTACTGTTAATATTTTTTTTGACAATAATTTAAAAATTCGTCCACTGAATAAAACGCATTATGTATTACAGTTTCTTTCAGCCTTTCTACAAACATTGTTCCATCCTCTAGTAAATCAACTAAAAACTTTGGTAAACTCTTAAAGGTTTTAACACTCATATAATGTAGTCCTTTTTGCCTTATTGATAAGTGTGATTGGAGTACATGAAGATTTCCTCTATTCCTCGTTAGCTTATTATGAACTCTACAACTAAAGGTAAAGAGCTCCAAGTTGTTTTTCACAAAAGTCATCAGTGATAATATATACTGTGATGCCAGAGTTAAAATATTTAATTCTTTAAAAACTGGCCTGCATGAATTTCTGTGATTTATTCCCACCATTATTCTTAAAGTCCTTTTTTGTAAAAGGAAAACTTTCTTAGCTTCTGCCGAGTTACCTCAAAAAATAATCCCATACTTCATGATTGAGTGAAAGTATGCAGTATCCTCAGTGTTTCAATATTACTGCAAGACTGCATATTTCTGATTGCAAAGCATGCATTACCAAGTTTAGGTAATATTTGTTCAACATGCACTTTCCAGTTCATAAACTTATCAATTTCTATTCCCACAAATTTAATATTCTTTACATCTTGCAAGTGCTGATTTTTGCATTGTAATTGGAATAACACGTTATTTTGAGAAATAGTTTCAATTTTAGTTTTTGTTAGGTTTAAAGAGAGTCCATTATTCGCAAACCAATATTTTAGCGTATTCAAGGCCTTGTCAGAGTTTACTTGAAGCTCATGTGTGTTATTGCCAGATTTTAACACACTTGTGTCATCTGCATATAATGTTATTTTATAGTCAGTATTCATTCCCAATAGTAAATCATTAATATATATTAAGAACAACAAGGGACCCAACACAGAGCCCTGAGGCACTCCATATTTCACCATTTCCCAAGCTGAATATACTCTTCCTTTCTCACTATGACATATCTCAACTCTTTGTTTCCTCTGTTCAAGTTAGGACTTGAACCACCTTAATATTTCTCCACGAACACCATCGACGACCAATTTATCCAACAGAATATCATTAATCACACAGTCAAATGCTTTTGTTAGATCACAAAATGTGCCCAGTATTTGACTGTGTTCGTCCAAGGTTTTTAGAATGTGATTAGTTACAGTATAAGTCACCATTTCCGTATTTCGATCCTTCCTAAAACCATACTGTTCAGGCGCAATTATATTATTTACTTGTACAAGTTGGTATAACCTGGCATACATCACTCTTTCAAAAATTTTTGAGAAGGTCGTTAACAAGGATATTGGTCTGTAGTTTGAAATGTCAGTTCTCTCTCCCATTTTGTGTATAGGTCTCACTACAGCATATTTCAATCTTTCAGGATATATACCCTGTTTCAAAGACTCATTAACCTTTTAAAGTCTAGCGGTAACTTTACATACGACCAGGTTTGACATTAAAAAATTCTACTTGGTGCCCACATTGTGTTTATGTGTTTTGTACGGATCTCAGAAGAAACAGAAACTTTTGCCTTATAAAACACTAAGAGATTGGTTTTTATAACCGAAGTGGAGAGTGTTTACGGGGCGGTACGCACTGAGTCCTTATATAAAACAGATACACTTTATCTTTAAAGGGTTAATGATATGGCTATGTAATGAATGTGGAAATGAATTTCTTTGGTATATTTAGTATGTAATATAGATAGACACCGGCGTTAACGTGTAGCGTTAACGTGTAGTGTTGATGCAGCAGGAAGGAGGTGAGAGACCCTCATAGTTCCTAGTTCATCGCACCCCGAGGTGTGCTGGACTAGGACATTCCTGGCATTCTAGTAGAGGCTATATAACGAAACGCCACAGGGTAATTGGTCTCAGACTCAGTCCTCAGACTCAGACCCAGATTCAGGCTCCGGCTCCGACTCAGAATCACGAAATTACGCCAGTATATTGCACTCAGCGGCTCGATCAAGGAAACCATAGGACATGAAGGTTCTACTTATAATTCTGCTTCAAGATAAGTTGAGCTGAATTTATAAGTTATTGGTGCATATTTAATTAGAAATTTACTCGCGTTGAGACTGAGCACATTCGGCATATTCTCGGCTTGTAACCTGTTTCCAAATTCCAAACATCACGTGGCGTTGGGTCCTATAGCCCCTACCCGAGTAAGGCAGTTGCCTTACCGTCATTAACCCTTCTGTATACGAATTGACTTTGTATTGGTGCCTTGTAAATTTACCAACATCGCCCCTGTATATGTGTATAGTTAGTAGCACAAAGAAATTAGTTAGTTGGAAACTGACTGTGTTTTCCTGGTAAGACATCTGAGACCGCAGCGCGACGACACCTAACCTCAAGTTCCAGTCAGCATTCTCGAGCCCGCAGGTAGAACGTACCGCAGTTGTCAGTGACTTGCCTGTTGAACTAAAAAACTGTCTGGTGGTAGCTTGTAGAAATATCAGGGTCGAATCCTGTGAGTGCCTGCTTAGCAACTCTACCAGCACACCCTCTCCTGAGAGAAAGGGTTAAATTAGGTACGACGTCAAGCAACCTTCCCCCCCAATGACAGGTGTTACAACTAAGTGGTTTGCTTATCACATCCATACAGTTTTTTAATATTCTACTTGAAATACCATCATAACCTGTGGAATTTTTTGTTTTTAGTGTTTTAATAATATACTTTATTTCAGTCTCAGTTGTGGGTATTAACCTCATCTCTGTTACATTATCAGCCTTAAATGAGTCTAACAGTCTAATCGCTTCATTTTTAGCAGAATCTACAGTAGTTAATTTCTCGGCTATGGTTGTAAAATATTCATTAAACGCATTTACTATTTCATTAGGATTATTTATTTCCTAATTGAATTTGTGGTATATTATCCATTCCTTGATTTTTTGCAATATGTTTATTGATTATCTTCCATGTTGTTTGTATTTTATTCTCTGATTTACTTATAAATTTATGATAGTATAATTTCTTAGCTTCTTTTATTACTTTTATCAATATATTGCAATATCTCTTATAATATAATTTCAGTCTTTCATCACTTGATTTTTTAACTAGGCTATATAAAGTTCTTTTACGTTTACATGATATTCTTCTACCTTTAGTTATCCATTTATTAATTATATCTTCCTTCTTCTTATGTACTAGAGGAAAGCTCTTTTCAAAGTTTAATAGAAAAATGTTAAGAAAAATATTAAATTTACTACTAACATTTCCATAATCATACACATCTTCCCAATTTTCATTTTGTAATGAAATTTGAAACTTTGTAATTGTTTCCTCGTTAATCTCTCTACATATATACTGATGCTTAGCCTGTTTCTTAACTTGCACGTTAAGTCTTAGGATTTGACCATCATGATCTGAAAGTCCATTTATAACAGGGTAAACTGAGAAATTTTTATGAGTATTCCTATCTAAGAAAAAATTATCTATCAATGATTTGGTCTAAACTATAAGTATCTAATACAAGTTGGATTTTCTCCTTTTTATAATTTTCAGTAAGATAATTTATGTTTGTATCACCACAAATTATTAATCTTATATTCTTACTCCATAAATGTTGGAGCGTAACATCTAACTGCTCAATAAATTGATTCAAATCTCCATCTGGGGCTCTATACAGACACATGATACATAATTTTACCTTATTTATATTTACCTTTATGGCACATGCTTCAAAAATTCTTTCTAGGCTAAAGCTGGATAAATCCAGCACTTGATATAATATATTATCTTTAACTAGAATACAAACTCCACCATTCTTGTATATGTGCCGTGAGAAACCAGTAGCCATATTATATTCTATCATAGAAAATGTACATAACTCATTTGCACTCAAATGATGCTCAGGACATACAATATCAGGATTATTGCCTTCACTATTCAGAAGTATAGCTAATTCATCCTTTTTATTCTTAATACTTCTTATATTCTGGTGATATATAACAAGTGATTTAGTTTGTGTAGTAGTCCCCAGACTAAACCTACTCGGTGTCACCCCCATAAAAAATCACTGCTTCTTGTAGTTGGATTCTTCCTTTGTCTTTTGGAGGGTAGAGTTTGTAAAACTGTCTTAGCTGCACTTTGTTCCCCATGAGATTTTTCCAGTGTGTCTTCTTTCCATGTTAAGCCAATAGGATTTCCGACATTGGATTTACACTGTTGTGTTCTGATTTTTTCCGCTAGAGCGGCTAATAGTTTGTCCTTACCCGAGTTCCTTAGATGCAATCCATGCCTTGTAAAATCCTCTCTTGCTCATATTCATTACAGATGTGTGTCTATACTTACTGGAAATATTATTCAGTTCTTCATTGTACCATCTAGTTTCCTCGTTGATAATCGATGATTCACTCAAATCACATCTATGAGGAGCGCCTATGAATATGACGTTGGTGTGCTGATTTTCCAGCAAGTAATGATGTATATGCTTAATTCCACCTAATGTGTTGTTTTTTGCAATATCATTTGTTCCTCCCCAATATATAAGTGTATCCTCTGCAGTTAATCCACTTATTTCCTTTTGCACTGTTTTGGTCAATACTGAAGCTCCTACACCTGGTTTAACATAACCAAGCACCTCATAATGATCATCCAATTTTTCTTATAATTTGCTGGCGCAGCCTCTGGCATGGCTGTCTCTTATACGCACAATTTTATGTTTAGGTTTATCCTGGCATTTAACTGTTTTCAGAGTATCTGGATTTGCCGTTAGCATTTGATTACTAAATTTGATGTGATTCCTTGTTATTGGCAACACTGGTACTTTACTTATTTTTGTAGCATCATTCGTTGACATGCTATGGGTGCTACTATGTGTTAGCACTTCACTCCTCTTTTTAGTCCCAGCAACTATTTCAGACCACTTAGGTCGTGCATCAATCAGTTTCTCTCTATTTGTCTTCAGCACTTTTACCTCCTGAGTAAGTTTCCGTATTAAATCATTCATAACCTCTTGCACATGTGGACGCACAGCCATATATCTTAATTCACACAGCTCTTCTACGTCTAGTTCAATCTCCTGAACACTGTCACTAGTTTCCGCCTTGCATACATTATTATACTGTTTGTTAGTTTCCCCGAATTTAGTATTATAACACTTTATATTTACACCTAATGTGCTATCACATTCACCCACCAGCCATGAGGTCGCCGCCATCTTGTAGGATCTTCTTACTGTTGAAGATGGAACTGTGAAGGTAGCTGGCTTGTGAATCTGATCTGCTGTGCATGTATTTCTGTTACGGACAGAATCTGATCTGCTGTGCATATATTTCTGTTACGGACAGAATCTGATCTGCTGTGCATGTATTTCTGTTACGGACAGAAAATAAAACACTAGTCTTCGTGGTGATGACTGATAGTTTATCTGTACCTCTGTTCTGAGTACATTCTATTGCCATCAGTGTAACAAAAGCACATTAATGCTGACGAACGCATGTTACACTGAAATCCAAACACTTTGCCCTTAGAGGAGGGTGACCATCTCCTGCTGGAGATTTTCCGGGCATCTTGATCATTTCTTTTTGAGATTGGGTCTTTCCAGGTTTTCCACAATTCATCAAAGTGCAGGAACTCCTTTTAGAGCTTAGGGTAAAATTCTGTAGTTCATTTTTTGGGCCAAAATAGAATAAAACTGTTCTTTTGTTATCTGTAACATAGGTTTGACAAGCAGTGAATTAATGTTGTTGTGTATTCTTGACTGACTGACTGACTCACTCACCAACCAACCAACATTCATGGAAACGTCCTTGGGAAGCTACACAAATTCTCCACCTCACGGACCCTGAAGGCTGATCATTATGTACACAGCATATTTATGCCATAATCAAATGCACATTCTATGTTTAAGACATTCATTTCCTGTGATCTCAACACATTTTCTGCCAAATGTGATTAGGGAGCTGAAACGGATCATTACGGGACTCATTTGGCCATGTTAATTGCAGTGGGCAATGAGCAACAGTACTAGATGTGGAAATACTCAGTATCTTGTGGAATGGGGAACAAAGCAGTATGACAAAATAAAGGGAAGTTCAGAAACAAAAGGAATAAACTAGAAGTAAATCCAGTAGCAGGCAAGAATGAAAACATCTCTGTGGAGACATCCATTCATTGATCAAAATTTTGTTACTTGTATTCTCCTAAGTATGATATTTTTATCTCATTAAAATTGTAATTAACCAAGTTTTGTCATATAATTAATGTGTGGTCCATCATCTGCAGTAAATGTTCCCCCTGTAACACATCATGGAGGCCCAAAGGGGGAGTAGAGTTACAGCTCTACTGTTTCTTTAACCTCGGCACTTTACCCCTGGGAAAGAGACCTGGTACCCCCTGTACGGGAGGCTGGGTGGGCCCAGGGCCAGTCTGGACATGTGTGGAAAATCTTCTCCCTGCTGGGATTCGATGCCAGGACCATCCAGCCTGTAGCAAGTCACTATACCAACTACACTATCCCAACCTACCCATCGTCTGTACTCATTCCAGGATTTATTACAAGACCAGCTGTTTGTTTACCATGTCATGATTATATCTCAGTGTAGAACATTAATTTATCTGTGCTTCACCTGTAGTTATTTGAAGTGGCAAAGTTCAGAGCACACAGGAAGAAGTCTCATCTCCAGCTGCTCTTTATCTTGTTTAATATCAGACGCAGTTGTCTTCGCGATGCCAAGCTCCCCAGTGACCTTAATAAATGGTATTATGGCTTCTTTCCTTAGGAACCTCTCATTTATTCACCATACACAAGGTAAAAGGTTCATTATTCACTTCACACCTGCTGCACATTAGAGTGGAGTTGATTGAAGTATGTCCAGATTTTACAAGGCCTGGAGGTGAGATTTTACTGACTGTACTGGCAATGAAGTAACAAATGGGAGTTTAACATCGCAATTAATTATACGACTTTATTTATTACTTATTGGTATTTGACTTTTTTTAACAGAGATGGCATTGTGCAGCCATGCCGAACTGGGGAAGATGGCCATCCTGAGGCAGTGGGTCAGATCCTGGAGTTGATTGAGGATTTATCTTGACAGCAGGTGAAGCCACCACAAGATGAAGATGAAGTTTGATTTATATAGTCTCTTTTATGACTCTGTAATTCCATAACTCTTGCTGCACATGCATTTAATTTACAAAACTTATATAAAATATTTGGACTTCATTGTGAGATTGTGTATTCGCAGAATGTAGAGGTTGAGTATCCAGAAACATTTTCCTTCTCCAAGGAAGTCAAAAGTACTGCTCTTACAGCTAGTGGTCCTATTTAATTTATTTTGACTTTCTTAATTTTAATTGTTTGTACTGTGAAATGGTAAAAAATTCAGGAGAAATAGTCCTGAAATTTCTCTCCTGATAGAGTTGCTTTCTGAGGTAACTCTGTTTTGTATGTTTTGTCCAATATTGTATATTAATGTGCATTTTGATAATCTTTTCTTCAGACTGATAATGTCAATAAGGATGGGCTATGCAGATAGCCCAAAAATGTATGAAGACTTGCACTGAAGTTTAGTGTTTCGAGTAGATTTCCAACATAAATTTTGTATAAAATTGTGCCATGTGATATTTGCAATATTACAAAGAGTTTAATGCTGTAGTGATAAGACGTGGTACCAAATTTTCAGTCTTTGCTGTGTACAGGCTCTTTTATTATCGTCATGTCTTAACTTCAAACCTTATTCCTAAAGTCATTTGCAGAGAAATGTCATACAAACGTGAGTCTGATTCTCTGTGGCTGCAGAGCTGTGGATATTTAAAGTTCAAGAATGATTTATGTGCAGCTTTGCAGTTTTCATGAACAAGTTGTATTTTACACCATTTTGCGGTAAATATTCAAAGTGGCAACCTTGAGCTTGTGTACACATTGTGACTTTCCTATGCTTTTGAATCCTTGCTGCACACATGCTGTGTAGTTAAATGGCATGCCCCTAGGACTTGCTAAACAACTGCTGTGTTGTAAAATTCTCGATTTTAACGTGGCTCGGAACAACTTCCAAATGACATTTCTAACCAACTCGGTGTGGAGGGAGCTCGTGTAATCTGAATATCCCCTTCTGCACATACCTTTCCCCCTCCCTACATTATCCACTAACACTCATAAATATTTCAGTGACTCAGTAGGGTCAGCTGGCATAAACTGCTCCATCAGATGCCTGCTTTTTTATCACCTGATGGTGCTGACTATAAACATATGTGTGGACACATGGCTTGGAAGTCACACAGAAAGAGCTCAGTTGTAAGGTACACACTTTAGTTGAATGCAGTTTTAAACTACATGCTTTGGTTGAAACTGTGACTTGTCAAAGGCACAGAATAGACACTGAAGCTATCAATATAATATTGACTGCAGACAGTAAATAGGAGAAATGTGCCAAAGCAAGTGGATGACAGTGATGAAGAAGATGCAGTATTGAAAGCACAGGAAAGTGAGGAGGAAGGAAGGAAGGAAGGAAGGAAGGAAGGAAGGAAGGAAGGAAGGAAGGAAGGAAGGAAGGAAGAAAGAAAGAAAGAAAGAAAGAAAGAAAGACAGACAGACAGAAAGAAGAGGAACCGCCACCTGGAACCAGTGGCATGGGCGTAACTTGGCTGGGGACCTTCTCATGGGAGGAGGAGCAACATTCATTCTTTTGTTTGGCCTGGCAGAGGACGGAAAAAGAAATGAGGCATGTGCTATAAATAAAGACAGCTCTCCACTCTCCACAATTGTTTCCCCACCTCGCCCACACTTTTTGATGACTTAAGAGACCAGAAACATATATATGGGTGGGATAATGTGAACAAAGAGAAAGGACATGCCCCTTCCCACAAAGGACCTGGAGGGGGGTTACTCAATTGTGTAGAAAGAGCAAGACTGATGAATCACCAATGTTTGTGATGATAGGAACGAGGCCTTGAAACCGCAGATTGTACGATGCTGAACAGACATGTGGGTACGTCAATCAATGCAACTGAATGGCCCACAGTTATTTGGTGGGTTGACATACCTTCAAGTGAACTTCAAACTTTTTTCCCCATTTTCTGGACTTAACTGTTGTAAACGTTTGGATTTTACTGACTTCACATGGTGCTCAGCATTCTCACCGAGATGTCAGATTTTTCTTCGTGAGGCATTTGATAACAAACGTAGGAAGAGAACCCAGCTGGACGATTTGAAGGCCACCAGGAAGACCTGCTGTAGCAGACACATGCATAAGATTCGAGAACCTGTGATACCAACACTGGCCAGAGAAAGGAATGTGAGTCAACTGTCACATTTGTTCTGCCTGTGGAACCAGGAAAGTAACACATGTGAGACGCACTGTGTGTGAAATTGGACTGTGTCTGGGGCAGTGCATCTGGGATTACCACACTAAAGTAAACTTGCAAAAAACAGTGATATTAAGTAGTTTATAGCAAACCTGAACACTGAACATGTGAATAATGTAAATAATGTACTAGAAGGTATGTACTGTAAGGTGCCAGAGATCTTCAGCTGCAGTTAAAATTATGTAATTAATAATAATTAATTAATAATAATAATTTTTTCACTTCCTTTCGCATGGTTCTTGACTTACATTTTACATAAGTGGGCACAAGGGAATGTGGCATATAGTTGTGGCAGTTGCTGTAGAAGGCAGCACCCTTCTGTTCCCGCAGACATCAAGGCAAGTAAAATCAGATATACTGGCCAGAAGCAGGACTGTCTTGTATTCAAGCATGAAGTAGCCAGTCAGCATATTTTTCAGATGCCATGATGGTTCACAGCATGAGCTTAGCTACTACAGTTCCACCTAGTACTGACGTTGTATAAAGAAAAAACTTAAATGGGTCTGAAAGTGCTAATGGCGATTCAAAAAAGAGGGTTGTATGAAAAGCACAGTGGACAGACATGTGTAACTGACTGCTGTGTTGAATTGTATACATTTTAAGGTGTTAACTGACCCTACAGATGTTGATATTATTGCACCTGCAGTATGAGAAGAAGTGAGAATGTCTATACAACCTGGAAGTTAGAAAATTTCCTATAAACTTATGGTCACACCCACTCTTATTGAGAATCAGTAGCATTAGAAAATCAAATGAAGGAGATAATGTGTTTCAAGAGTGCATTTGATTTCAATATAACAGCAGCTTATTGTTGACAAAATGTGTACAGATGTTGGGAAAAATACTCTTGTTAGTTTGAATGCATACTGGTCCTCATTACCTTTACAAAACCCAGCACACTGAAGAAATTCCACACACATATCATATTATAGTGCCTCCTGTCCTAAGGTCATTAACACGGGTAGGAAGGAATAGGAGAGGAGGTGCTACTGGTAGGTGTCGAGGAGCACTTACTGGATCCACGAATACGTGAAATGCTGCCGCCAACCGATTTAACAATCCTAGAGCAGAAATCGGTAACTGCCAAACATATAATACCCCAAATCCCTGCTGTAAATCTAAGTTAGGGAAACAGCCAATGGAGGTATACTGATCTCTAGTTACTAGTAACTCAATCCTTCTGCTAGCGATGCTGGAATTCCTGCTTGTCAGGATGTGGCACAGACTACTCAAGAGTTGGATAATATAAGTCGTAATATTTACACTAGAATCACTGTACAAAATAGATGGAGCTATATTACAAGAGTGACAATTAGAAGTAAGTGCCACCAGTCAGTTGCTGTCCCGGCTTGTAACTGATTTTCGTTACTGCGTTGGTCGTAGATTCGGAATTTCGAATGTAATCACCAAATGATAAAATACCCAAAAGTGCTCCATTCCAATAAAATAAACATACGGAATACTTAGAAATTCAACACTGCCACATACCTTGGTAAACCAGCCAGAAATTGCAATGCCTCATGTCTTGCACTTGTCGTATCGGGAACTCGAAGTGTCTCGCGGAAACTATGGAACTTTTGTGAGCGCATTTACCTGGTGGCACCCTCTTAAATAGACAACACACATATACCTGAAAATATAGCGTCTGGCATATTTGTGCAAGCGTTGACCAGTGGTCAATAACCGCCATATGCAGCTTTTACCTTAGGTGGCATTTGTTACACAAAGACAATTGAATGTACTACATAATCTCAAGTATACTATTTAAATTACCCAAATTCGGGAAGGGCCCTTACTCATTCATTACACCTCCCAGTCATCAAACAAAGATTCGGGTCAAATCTTTCAATTACGTACACTTCAACTAACCTTTATTGAATGAGTAAGGCGGTTCCCATCTATCAACTAACCAAACAGCTAATACCATAATATTGAATGATTCTGTCAAAATTAAGCTAACAACTACTACCTTATGACACGAACTACATTATCTGTACCTAAGCATCACTTACACAAGATTTTTGTACCTAAGCATCACTTACATAAGATTTTAACATAAGTTCCAGTATTGTGTCATGTTTGTACTTGCACTTGCATGGGACTGTACGTCACATGTGTAGCTAGCCGGGGTAGGTAGCCTTGAATAGAGTGTTAAGTTACACCTCACGGCTTGTAAACTGTTTAGGTCTTGTCCCAGTACATAGTGTATCAGTGTTGTGTATTGCTGTACTCAGTGAGTTTCTGCAGTTGTGCGGCCATCAAACTGTGTGTGTGTCCGTATTACGTTTTTTGTCCTGACTGTCCCCAATGTGGGATGGTTTGGTCCAGCCTGTCCACTCAGCCATTTGGTAAGCTGTGAATACTGTTACTCCATGTGCCGGTCACTCTTCAGATGGATTCTCTACAGACTGCCTCGACTTTGGAGCTCTGGGCTGTGACATTTCGGGCTTTTGGGGGGCTTGAGTCTTCTCTTTAGTGTAGCAAAGATTTAGAAAACTGGAGAGATAGGAGTGGAGAAAGAAGGAGAACTATTGGAGTGGATATGGTGAGCGTCACCAAAACTGCCAATGAAACGATATGCCAGTTGCGTTCTCTGCTCCACTGTGCCAGTAAGTTGTTGACCTGCATGAGTGTATTGACATCTGCCGTGATGTGGGGTGCTGAAACGGCAGCAATCTGTCAATCTGCTCAACGGCTGGAGGGAGTGTGTCTTTCAGGGTGTGCAGCTCATGATCAGCCATGATGCCCACTCTGTCCGGAATGCAGAATTTCAGTGTGTCGAGATTGATTTCACTGCCTCCTGTAAGCTCAGGCTGATTCCCAGACTGAAGCAGCCATTGCATGGGAAACAATTTGCAAACAGAGATGACATTTTAACAACAGTCTGGCACATGGTAGCACAGATTAGCATGTCAGGTGATGATAATGGTGTTTGTTGCCTTCCCCATGATTGGCAATGAACCATGGACATCCTTGGGTACTACTTTGAAGGTTCCTAAGAGTTTGTATGAGTAATTAGTGTTTTACTCTTCGCTCTGTATTTTCTCTGTTTGTTCCAGTAGAACAATGAAACTGTGATTGAAAAGATGTGTTGTTTGCTTGGCTCCTACCAGTGGCTTCTGTACATATATGCCATCTGATGGTAACATTAAGAAGTGCATGCCTCCAGCTTTCAAACATATATATACTCATTTCCCGTGTTGCCACATTTCATTCCAAAAACTTGTTTGCATGACTAATGGAGTGACACTCGTAGTATTTCTGGAAGACAGAAGAACAAAGTTTTTTGGCCATACAAGTGAAGTACAGAAAGCAACAGTTTTAGTATGAGTGTCTGGGCATGCAGCTATATCAATTGCAGCTCCTGTGGTAGCTTTTTCAGCAAACACAGAAGAAGAGAAGGTGATTGCAGAGGATTATGATAACCAGAAGAAAGATACCAACAGCAGTGCTGTGAATGATTTTGAAAATGTGGACAATTTTCTGGGAGACTTGGAGAAAAATGTTACAGTAACTACATGCAGTTTTAATGTAATATCAGATTTAATTTGTGATGAACTTACTTACGAAAACTACAGTCTTGTGTTATATGATACCATGTAGTTTGGAAGTATGTACCATGGTTTTTTAGGAACCTGATGCTTCTATGTTTAGGGTATCCACCGCATACTATAACTGTGTACTTAATGATTAAATTTCAATAATTTCAGATTTTGTAATTCTAATATGCAGCAAAATATGGGTCTGTACTGAAGGTGACAGCAGCTGAATAGCAACAAGTGTCAACTTTCCTGCACACATCTGGTTCTTTAAATCAATATGTACCTGCACGAGAACACACAACATATCTGTGATAAAGACGAGGACACTAATGTAGAATAGTGCAGTCACCATTCTTACAAAATTGCTGAGGCTCACATCAGCTGGGTTATCATACTTTACATAGTGTGTGTGATGCGAAGAAATGTTCACTCTGCAAGAAGAAATGTGAAGAAATGACTCTGGTATCAGCTGTAGTTCATTTCACAGAATATTTTTTTGCCATGGCATAGTGCACCTGTGACATGGGAAAATGCCCGCTATGTGCATGGTTCACACAGTTGTTCCTTTGGATCAGAAAAAGGTCACAGTTTGGTATCAGCTGTAGTTTATTTAACACAATATTTCAGTGCTGTTACACAGTGTATAATGACGTGAACAGTGCCCAATATGAATACAGTTCACACAGTGGTTCCCTTGGATCAGATAAATGGTAAAGTTGGATGTCAGCACTAGTGCACATCACACTTCCACTGGTAATTCATGATCTCCAGCCAAGTTGCATCCAAAGGATCCCGTTTGTATGTTGGAAAGGTTCTTTGTTTGCTCTTCACATGGGTACAATGTACTTGCAAATGAAGCTGCCATGTTGTGTTGCCCTGAGGTGTCCAAATGCACGTGAGAGACTAGAACTTGATATGTCAAAAATGGTACAATACATAGGCTTGCTGAAGTATCAATATGAATATGCTTTCATCATGTAATTCATGTGATGTTGGCTGTGGAATGGGTTGAGGATCATGTGAAGTTCTGTTTTGTAGATCACTTGTATGGTCTAGTGGTTAATCTTTCTGACTGTGGATTTCAGGATCACTGGTTTGAGTGTGAATGGGTATGTAAAGAGTGATAACGCCAGGGCTGTGGATCCGGAGTTGGTAAAAATATACTGACTCTGACTCTGAACCCAATCTAAAATCTTAACTAGGCATTCCAAACCCAGAGCCCTGATAGCTATAATAACCATTAGACTTATACTTAAATATAGGTTATAAGTCTAAAAAGTAGCCTGATGATTCATCTGGTAGTGATGAAATGTCTTATAGGTTTACCATTATTAATACATATTGAGATTTTACGAAGGAGTCAGAGTCGGAAGTTTTGTGTACCAACTCTACATCCCTGGGTAATGCAAGGTGGTGATGTTCTTCATGGAGGAATAATGTTTAGGAACAGGTTGCTAGTAAATTTAATTTTCTATTTGTTGATTGAGAGGCTGTTTCTGCAGCTGAGTCACTGTTGTGTGTGTATCTCATTGACTGCATTGTTCTTCAGTAGCCGAAGACCCGTGTGTTAGATTTTGTTTGAAGTAGTAATATGAGACAAAGTAAACATGAGGTATAAAATGGAATTTATGAGGGGAATTCTGTCATTTGCCATTAAAATGTTTTGGCTGTGTGATTTTCATAATTTCATATTTTGTAATCACTTATTTAATTTGGTATTTACTTCAATCCAGTAAGCTGTAGAGCAGAAGGACACGGACTGTATTCTGTTGGCTCGGATTAGGGACCAGTGGTTAGCTGTTGTGAATGCAGTAAGAGGCCTTCAGTTTTCATAAAATATGAGACATTTAATGACCAGCTGAGCAGCTCTTAGCTTCTCAAAAGGCCCCTCTGTGACATATTTCTTTGGGTAGTGAGGGCTGTGTCCCTTGGGTAGAGCAACCAGGTTATGAAGTTGACCACTTGCCACCATCTAGTGCCAGTGTTACAAATTCATGAGCTGTAGTTCGCTGTAGTCCAATCTGACAGTGACGTCTCTGATACCGACACTTGACAAGAAAGAACAGCCAGTTACATCTCATCAAAGTCTGTGCAAGCAGTGTCCAAAGACAAAGCAGATGGAGAAGGATGCCCAGTATTACAACATAGACAAAAGTTCTGAGAGCGACCAGACTACTTCCACATACATCTTGAGGCACTTTGAATGGAGAAAACAGATGGGTGCAACAAACATCAGGACTCATCAGTTCACTGGTGATAAAACTGGTGAAAGACAAAACCTCCTAACTTCTTAGTCATGAAAATTCTAAACAGCACCCCAGTGATTTTCTTGACATGTTCTACGTTGGCTGCAACACGATTTTTCAAAAAGTTGAATGCACTGTCTGATTGCAATGGTGAAGTTCGTGCCTGCACAGACAAAGCAACGTCACGTTACAGTTCAGAGAAAAATCACCACCATGCTCATGTTCTGAACACCAGTACAGCATAGCCGTAACTACACTCTGTAAGGTCCTTCTTGAGAAGCTAATTGGTCCTCAGCTACTCAAGAAATTACCCAAAATGTTATTGAACCTCTAGTGTCACTTGTGTGTTCACATTCACCTACCAGTGGGCCCTATTCTGAGACAAATGAATTCATTCCACACATTCCCATCCTGTTTAAGATCCTTTTAATATCATCCTCCCATCCAGGGGTGCACAAATCCTGGGCGCAATGTCGCTCATGTGACTGACTGTTGTCAGTGTTGTAATACACTTAAGGAGGAACATTTCATTTCACTGTCTTCCACATGACCTACTGTCAACATGTATCCCCACCAAAAACCTGTCTCTGTATTTCTGCCATATGAAGTAAATATCCAGTCCTTGCATTCACAACCCTGCCAATATAGATATCTGTATAAAACATTAAGCTCCCCTGTTTGTAATGTCTCATATTTCCCACTTCCTTTATTCTCCTTACATCCAAATATTTTCCTGCAGGAATTTGTTATCAAGCATCTGTAATGCATGTTCTCCATTTAAGGCAAGTGACCACATTTTACCACCATGCAAATGCAGAAAAGGATTTTTTATATTCCATGGAATACCACTGTTTTGTTGAATCAACAGGCACTGCTTGCCATCTAATACAATCATGAGTCACTTGATTCATCAACAGTTCGGAGCATGTCGAGCACAGTGTAACAAACTACAACACATATATTAGTTGTATGAGCAAAGATGTTTACCAGAACTTGATATTTAATGTTTTGGCATGCAGATGCAGTGATAAATTTTTTTAACTCAATAATAAAGATTTAGTGCACATGTTAAATATCTATGAATATAACAATTAACAACTCTGTCCGTGATATATTTTTTGAAGTATGTAGAATTATATTGTGGAATTACTTTTTCTCATCAACAGACAGCACCCTTATATTCTTCTACAGCCTTTCCTTAACTAAATAATGAATTTTATTCACCGGTATATATATAGAAAGATAACACTGTAACAGCAGAAACTTCCAGCAAATTAGATGTAGCTGCAGAGGGGAGATAGTGCCTTCAACAGAAGTCATAAAGAGGTTGACTTAAAGACATACAAGTATGTTCAGTGTTGTATGCAAACTTTAATTTGGTTTCAGGCATACAAGACATGCCTCTGAAACAATAAATGCTGTGCATGTTTGGTTATCATATCTTGTTAACTCAACTTGGTGGACTGCATCTTGGCAGGCACCGCGACTGATAAAATCAGCCACTCACCTTTGGAACAGTTTGTATGGACAGTGACCTTGAGCACACTGCTGACTTCAGTGTGGGCTCAACTAACAAACTGCACAGCACAAAGTCCTTCTTGAAAAGCCCATACTTACTCAGCCTGTAAACAGTGTTCTACTTTTACAGACCCCTGGAAGTCCACTACCATGCTCACAAAAGCCCTAGCCTGAGCCAGCTGAATCCATGTCATGCCAAAGATTCTGTCTAGGCAAAAAGCCATTGTGACTTGAAGTCTTCTGAAATGTGATGCCATGTCAATTGGTCAATTTGTCTTCCATAGGAGCAAATACACTAATTAGTGAGAGATTGTTAAGTTTACCCTTCAGTCTTAATTTACATAATCTTTCATTATATGGCATACATGAGATTATATATTTTTGCATTTTCTTCTGTATTAAAAAGCCAGTTCCAACCTGGCCAGTGTTATTATTTGCTCCACTATAATAGAAAGAGAAGTCTTTTTTCTGAATTAAACCAATGCCACTCCACCTAATTTCTTGAATCGCAACAACATCAATCGTAATTCTCTTGATGTTCTCTGCTAGCTCCTGCATCTTGCCTGGTTTCAGCAGTGTCAATACCATCCAAGTTCCAATATTCATTCTGTTAGCTAAATTCCGTTTAACTCACCTAGATCTGCATCTGTTTATCCATCCATCTTTCCTTAGTTGAGAGTGTTAGCAATTAAGTTTTTTACAGGGTTAGGGAGCTGGCCTAACGCCCAACCCCCACTGCATTGGAGGGCCTAGTTTTTCTGTTAGGGTATACTCCCTTAGCTAGTATGTCCCAATTATAGCATCAGGAACTCGCTTTTCTGCCCTTCCACAACTTAGCCGCAAAAGCGTTGCCCAGGGGTCATGGCATGGACATGTGTGGATAGGACTTGGCAGGCACAAGAGGCATTTCTCAGACTTTTTAGCAATACATACTCCTAGCAAAATATGTGTCCCTGAGACCTCATACTGCCTGTGGGTTACTGTATGCTGCTACTGTGAAATCACAACAACAGTAAACACATTAACGTCAGTCTTTATTCTCGTAGATATGTACAGGTTATTGTTAT
>BLKM01003641.1:0-14082 GCA_013340265.1 Coptotermes formosanus | reverse complement strand
AAATAGAGCTATTGTAGAAACCAATGATTAAATGAATAATGATATTGATAGACATGTTAAGGATTCTTATAATTCAAGTGACAATGTTGTAACATCAGCAAGACAGTTCAGGAGTTCATGAGTAATACAATGAAAGGGTGTGACAACTTAAATTCTAGGATTGAATCAGAAAACACTAAATTATCTGCAAGCATAAAGGCAGTAACTGAAGAAATGTCAAAATTGAAATTACAAGGTTGCAGAGCGTAGTAGTCAGATTCTGGCAGAGAAAGAAAGCACTATATTAAGGTTTCAGAAAGTAAACCACGAAATATAGATTCTGAAGGCAGGATTAGCTTCTAAGCAGGCCAGTGAAAATCTGTCAGCTAGTAGGGTAAATATGGAACAAAACCAAGTAGCGGGAAGACAGCTAATGTAAGTCAAAGCGCCATTACTCCATCAGCCAGTTTTGGCAGTAATAACTTTACTGATCAAGGGAATGTGAGTGAAGCGAATGGTTGTAATAATGTGTCTGCCTATGGTGATGTTACCAATCCTGAATTGTCTCATTTGAGCAACACTGTTGTTGTAAATGCGACTTCTCAGATGCCTGTCAATCGGGACTCATTAAGAACACTAAGTCTACCATCCTTTTCGGACAGTAATAAACAATGTGTCGTCACGTGTCTGCGAGATCTGGACATGTACCTTGAAATCAAGAAAGTCCCAGAAAATTTAAAATTGCCTCCTGTTTTACGCGCTATTAAGGGCCCTTTTGCTCAGAATTGGGTTAGTGCACAGTATCACAAGACAGACTCGTATCAGAGTTTCAAGTCCCAGTTTCCTAAATTATTTTCGCATGAAATAAATAAACACCAACTGGTTAACCAGACCGCGGACAGTACGCGATACCTCTCATATGGAGGATGAAACCTAGGGCACATTCACACTTAACTATATAAGTGCAACCAGTGTATCAAGACTATTCTCCCTGAAGATGGCCCAGCAGGGTCGAAACATGTAGGAGGTTTTTAGCAGTAAAGATTATATATTTTGGTGCATTAGTTGGTGTTTACTTACTTCGTATGATACAGTGCACGGACATGGAACACATTAAATTTTGGAATGAGTTGGAACAGTCTAGGGTTCGTTGTGAAATTTACCAAGGGAAGTAGGACAGGAAGGGAGGGGAGTCCATGACTGAACACTACTTCCGCTATGCCAGCCCTGCGGCAAACTTACAGCTACCATTGACAGAATATGACTCAGTAACAGCCCTGACTTCGCATTTTTACATGGAAATTCAACGTGCCATGTTAGCTGCGAACTTGAAATCGTCTCAGGAAACATTGGCATTCTTAGGGAGAATGCAGTCACTAGAAAATTCTCGAGAGGCTTGCAAGAAATCGAAGCAAGAGTATAATCCAAAATATTTCGAAAGGAGACAGCCGAGAGGCGGAGACCGCGGAGGTAATGGTTACCGCTAGAGGTTAGGAATGTGCGATACGGATACCAACAGACTAGGGCAGCATCTCCATACAGGCAGCGCGGATACAACTATCAAACAGACAGAAGAAACACTCGGCAGACAAGCGAATTGAATCCCCAGATACCAGAGTACCAGCCAAAAAACAGAGGTGCAATACAAAGTCAGAACAGATAGGCATATGTACAGATCGATGCGTGCGTAATAATCCCACGCAGGAAAACTAAAAGCTGAAGCACCGAGCTGTCTACGTGAGTTCAAGCGTGTCACTAGCCCAGACAGACCTCAGTACCGAGCAGGCAATGAAGTTAAGCCAGCAGATATTAACAACGAGTTTGGAAATGAGGGTGAAAATATAAATTGTCCAGAAGTAGAAATAATTGGATGTAATAAGACTGATGTGTCCGAATATGCAAATCCTTCGGAATGCGACATGATATACGTACATTGTGTAAACGAACAGAACTTAGGAAGCAGTCGACTAGTGACATTTCTTATAGGGACGCATCAATATTCTGCAGTCTGGGACACAGGGTGTGAAGCATCGATTTTGTTGGAGAATTTATACAAAGAACTGAAATCACAGGGGGTTGGTTGCCTTGAACTGCCAAAACAAAATGTTTGTTCTTGTCGGTGCTTTTAGTCGAAAGGCACAAAGAGTAAGAAAAGTTTTCTTAACAATAAAATTCGGAGACATGTATATAGACCAAGTATTCCTGGCGTCAGCACAGTTACTAACACCCATGCTTATTGGACCCGATTTCTGCACTGCCAACGATATCATACTCGACTTTCAAAGGGGAAAGATAGTGTTACATAGCAAAAATAAGTCTACAGAGATCGAAATTGTGTGCGGGCGACAAGAAGGAAGAGAAAGGAAGGCTTACTATCAGCCTATAAGTAACAAGCAGATTATTGCACTACCCACACCACTAACAGACCCTTGCTAGGCAACAGTGGTAAACCTACCCCATCCACTGTCCGCTCCTTCTTGTGACGGATTTCCCACTTTGTCCGAGCCTGGTAGATTATATGAGGAAGGACGGCAAAGTACCGTTCATATTATGTATTCGTCTAGCGGCAACGCAGATGTTGAAGATAACTGCAGCGGTAAATACTGTAACAGAGATGATCGAAATGATTCCACTGCAGATAGCAGTGAAGACCACACAGTTGTTTGTGATGAAGGACGGAATAGTAAAAGTGTGTTGGCAGTCACGGCTACAGGCCGAACTGCAGGCTATGAATGGAAGGGATATTCCGACACAACAGGGACACGGAAGCCACAGTCTATAAACTTGGATGAAAGAGAAATCAGTTCTCAACAATTCCTTCAACATGTAAATTTAGAGGCTCAGAAAGCAAAATTATCACACCTCTTACATAAGTACAAGAACCATTTTACTAAGAAACCGGGGAAATGTAACTGCTTGGAATATCACTTCCAGTTGCAAGGAGGGTCGTCTAAGTCTCGAAACAGTAGACATATCCCATTTGCATTAGGCAAAGAAATGTAGGAACAAATTCAAGAGATGCTTGCCGATCATATTATTGAAGAGCCATATTCATCATATGTAAACCCCCTCACCTTGGTCGAGCGAGATGGAAAACGAGTCAGCATATGCGTGGATGCGAGAGAAATAAAAAAGTTTATGACACCAGACAGAGCCAAGGTGTCTCCTACTCAAAAGTTGCTGCAAAGATTTCATGGGGCTAATTACATCTCATCCCTGGATCTAAGCACCGCCTTTCTGCAAATCCCACTAGAAAAATCCTCGAGACAATGGACCGCATTCCAGTTACAGAACAAAGTGTACCAGTTGACACGCGTACCATATGGGTTTCGTGATTCTCTCAGTGTTTTCATCAGGGCTCTGCAATCGGTACTGGGGAATGGCACTAGTGAATACGCTCTTCATTACGTTGATGACCTCGTCATTTTTTCTAAGACATTTGAGGAGCATTTAGAACCTTTAGACTCTGTGTTCGGAAAGCTTACAGCCGCAGGTTTTACCTTACATCTAGGTAAATGCAACTTTTGTAAACCAGAAATCAAATTTTTTCAAACATAATTTCCAGGAATTCACTTAGACCAGACGATCAGAGGAATGAGGCCATCATAAATTACCCAGCCCCTCGCAATCAGAAAGAACTGAAAAAACTCCTCGGTGTGTGTAATTTTCATTAGCGTTTCATTGTTAATGACGCGGATTATGTGGCGCCCTTGCTGCAGCTATTGCGTAAGAACACACCATGGAAGTGGTCTGCAGAAATGCAGGAGGCATTTGAGACTTTACGAGACAAATTTGCGAACACCATACATCTGGTACATCCCGATGAAAATTTGCCATTCGTAGTCAACACAGACTCTAGCGCAAAGCCCACTGGCACTATATTATCACAACAAGACCAAGAAGGGAATACGAACATAGTGTCTACTGCGTCAAGAGCATTAACTCCAACAGAACAGCGCTACACAACCTGCGAACAGGAGTTGCCTGCAATCGTACTTGCCTTGGAGAAGTTCAGGATTTACACCTGCGGACACAAAGTAATACTTAACACGGATAACAAATCTTTGACATTCCTTAACCAGTGTGCTATCACTTCGAACCGAGTAGCAAGGTGGATGATAACTCTCCAACAGTATGACATAGAGTTACGCCACGTGACGGGGACCGACAATCATTTGGCGGACATAATCAGCCGAAATCCAGCAGGACTCAATGCCAGTGAGATCCGAAATTTGACAAAACCTAATACTATTGTGGTGAACAAGATAGAAGTAAACATAGACAAATCAGTACATAAGGATCTCGGGAATTTGGCGCAGCTACAGCAAACTGACCCAAGAATACAAACGATTAGGCAAAGGACAGATTCCCACCCCACAGCAACTGACAGCAGGTACCGTCTATGGGACAACACGATGTTTTGTAGGGAATTACGAAATGTTTCAGAATGGAAACCTGTATTGCCAGTTTGTCTGGAAGAAAGTGTCATTCATTACGCCCACACAAGTTTGGGTCATTTAGGAGTAGACAAGTGCATCCAGCAGATTAAGCAGGCGTACTACTTTAAGAATCTGGGTCACAAGGTACGCAAGTACATAGCATGTTGCGATATCTGTCAAAGGGTTAAATACCCGAACAGGGCAGTTACGACGGAGGAAAGGAGCCACTTACCGGCAAAACCTGGCTCTCTGTGCGCCATCGATCTCTTTGGCAGTTTGCCAACATCACACAGTGGTGTAAAGTACATTTGGTGTGTTCCGACGTGTTTTCAAAACACGTAAGACTCTACCCATTGAAAGCTGCGACTACGAAGTCATGTCTAAATAAGCTGATAAACCACTACTTTCTGTATGTCATAAAACCAGAAGGCACTCAATTCCATTCGCCGCCTTGGAAACGTCACTTAGAATCTCAGAACGTTCAAGTGAGGTATATAGCAGTTAGGCGTCCTCAGTCAAACCCTACTGAGAGGTGTATGAGAGAGATATCGAAGTTTTTCCGGATATACTGTAGCGACAACCACCGGAAATGGGCAGAGCTTATTCCCCATATCGAGTCATGGTTAAATAACACAGTTGCAAGTGCTACAGGGTTTACTCCTACGGAATTAATGTTTGGAGGGAAAGGATCTAATGTGTTTGAGAAATTTCTACCAGGAGCGCCTGAAGATAAGCCTCTATCAGAAGACTTGCAGACAAAAATCGCCAAAGCTTATGAAAAGATGAAAGAGAAAATAAACGCCAGAAAGAAACAGAAAATAAACCAAAGCTAAATGATAAGGTGCTGCTGAGAACTCAACCGGTGCCAGACGCTACAGCGGGCGTCACCGCGAAGTTCCTTCGTCCTTATCAGGGGCCTTATGTCATTACTAAGACAATATCGCCATCCACATTTGAATGATCAGAGGAGAATGGACACATTCAAGGCCAATTTAATAAAAAGCTACTGAAGGAACACAAGGAGGCAACAAGAGGTGATGAAGTCACAAACTGAGAAGAGTTGTGGCTAGAACCAGATAGGCAGAGATCGAAAAAAAAGTGCATATGAGAAGTTGTATTGCATTGTATTGTATTTTGTTGTATTGTACTGTATTGCATTGCATTGCACTGTTTTGCATTTCATTGTAGTTTACGAAAAGTTTCTAATAATTTTAAACCAAATATTTGTTTGACGGTAAATTTAAGTAGACCACACTGGAGTAAGTTAATTTCCTAACAATTAATTTGAATGGTCACACGTAATTATGAGAGAAAAGTGGAAAGGACAGAAGCCAACAACTTGGCGACTGCAGTGTAAAAAGTATGTCAGTAACTTTTGAGTGTTCTTGTATAAGCGTGCATGTACGTCGTGTTATGAGAACTCAGTTGTTTAAGAAAGGGAGTCTGTAACTTGCTTAATCGCACAGTTGGATATACGGAGGTTGAGGAATAAACGGCGTGTTCACAAGTGCTTAGTCAATTTAGAAACAAGTGTGTAAATGAATGAATCAAAATGGTGGTTAGTTAAATAAGTCGAAGCTCTACAATAAATACCAAAGTGTAAAATGGGGAACGAGTAGAATGATTCAAAAGTAGAAAGAGCTAATACTAGCAGTAATCATAGGAAGTGACTTGCAACAGTAACACAAGAAATGATGAATTACATTACGCATCTTCTTCAATTCTTTACTCCCGCCAATACTCACAATAAAGTACAGTACAGATCTCCAATTGATTGATGTGTATGCCTGCATGCTTGACTGTTCAGTAAGTTAGCATGTAATGTATTCAGTAAGTCATTTAATTGTTTCTACTTAATGATTTGCAATCCATCTTTACTGCAAAGGGATAAGATGTAGATGTAAAAGGGGAGTGTCTTCCCACGTTGTGAAAATTTGGTGTTCGGACCTTGACTCAAACTTCTTAATTTTGTAACGTGTGTCTTAATGTGTAAGTGTGCGAGATCAGTGTAAGGTTGGCGGCAGTCTGACGTAATCACATCAGTCACTGCGTACTTAGTGATTATTCAGAGGGGCAGTTTATAACCAACCAACCAACCAACCAACCAACCAACCAACCAACCAACCAACCAAACAAACAAACAAAGAGCTAACTAAGGGCGGAGATTTGCGCGAAGCGCAAGTCGACGTCCCTTTGTCTGAGTAGACATTCCTGCGTTTTAACGCATCGCTGGGCTCTAAAACAGACACCTCACTCTATTACGGGGATTCGCTTACGCTAACTGTTTATAGTCCTGATTCGCTACCGGAACTTGTTACGCTAGAGGCTACGGCTCTGGGAGCACATACCCTTCTTATGTGCCGCCCCCCAACTTTGGTTGGATGGCTGCCTGGGAGTTGAACCCAAGGCGGCAAATCGCGTAATGTATTCGAAGTGGGCACTTTGGTAAAGCCGCCGCGTCCGCGGAGGGGGGGCGGGGGATTTCGCGGGCCATGCCTCCACTTTTTTAATTTCACCCTGGCATTTACCTTACAACTGAGGAAAATCACGGTAAAACCTCAGGCAGGGTGACCGAAATGCGCCCAGCTAGTCAGGAGCGAGCACGTTTAGATGTCGACTTGTCCGCCATTTTGCATGCGGCCTCGACTGGTCAGCTGATCCGTTAGCTTGCGCATCCGGCAGGTTGCGTCGGCCCTCGGTCAGCGTAAATATCTACCGAGTTGCCGAAATAAGGGGTCCCCCACACCAGCTAACTTTGGGTCGTAACTCTCGGTTAGGGCACCGCTAAAACTATTTAGCTGGGTGAGGTTATTCGGAACTGCTCACACAAGGTTAGGAACACCTGCGTTTGGAACATAAAGGGATGTTTTGCTGGGACATTTTACAGTAC
The DNA here is from genome assembly GCA_013340265.1 of Coptotermes formosanus. Taxonomy (NCBI): domain Eukaryota; kingdom Metazoa; phylum Arthropoda; class Insecta; order Blattodea; family Rhinotermitidae; genus Coptotermes; species Coptotermes formosanus. The sequence goes on along the minus strand of BLKM01003641.1, from coordinate 6,774 downwards.
CTGCTTATTTTAATTTATAACGGGATGTTTTGAGAGAAAACACCTGATTTGTGCTGTGGGAAACCTTGCTTTGGCCGTCCAACATTTACTGCCAAGGCTCCTATTGTACGACAGTAAGCGACTGGCTATATTGTTGTGCGGCGGTAAGGTAGGAGATGCATTTGGTAGTGAGAACATACTGTGTTAGGTGCCGGCAGCGAAATGTCACGAGACAAGAACATACCGTGTTAGGTGCCGGTATTGAAAGGTTACGAGGCACAGAACACACTGCGCTAGGTGCCCGCACTGAAATCTTCTGATTCACAAAACACAGTCTACTGCGTTAGGCACCGCTACTGAAATGTTATGGGACAAAATAGTGCGTCAGGTGCCGGCATTGAAATGTTATGAGACAACACAGTGTGTTACGTACCAGCACTGAAATGTTACAGCATAGCGCACTAGGTGCCGGAAATGAAATGTTATGAGACAACAATGCGTTAGGTGCCGGTACTGAAATGTTATAACAGTGCGTTAGGTGCCGATACTGAAATGTTATGGGACAAAATAGTGCGTCAGGTGCCGGCATTGAAATGTTATGAGACAACACAGTGTGTTACGTACCAGCACTGAAATGTTNTGTTATGAGACAACACAGTGTGTTACGTACCAGCACTGAAATGTTACAGCATAGCGCATTAGATGCCGGTACTGAAATGTTATGAGATAACAGTGCGTTAGGTGCCGGTACTGAAATGTTATGATGCAACAGTGTGTTAGGTGCCGGTGCTGAAATGTTACGATGCAACAGTGCGTTAGGTGCCGGTACTGAAATGTTATGAGACAATAGTGCGTTACGTGCCGATACTGAAATGTTACAACGGTGCGTCAGGTGCCGGTACTGAAATGTTATGAGACAACAGTGCGTTAGGTGCCGGTATTGAAATGTTATGAGACAACCGTGCGTTAAGTACCGGTACTGAAATTTTATGAAACAACAGGGCGTTTGGTGCCGGTACCCAAATGTTATGAGACAACAGTGCGTTAGGTGCCTTTACTGAAATGTTAAAGAGGTACAGCACATGCCGCATTAGGCGCCTGTACTGAAATGCTACGAGGTCGAAGTCCAGCGGGTAGCGTGCCCGCACGACGTACCGTTGTGTACCGCCAGAAAGAAATCGCAACGTCCGGAACATCTCTCTGCTTTACATTTACCTTTAACGTGCACAAACATTACACTGCTAATAACGTTCATTGGGAACTAGTGTTTCCTGTGCAGAAGGACGGGCTGAGGCACGGTGGGGCCGATGCCCGGATTACAATGCTTTGTTATCGATCAAAGTCTGTCACATCACGAGGAGGACAGAACAGAGAGAGACAGAAGGGAAGCAAAACAAAAAAACAAAAAAAACACGAAGAAAAATAAAAAAGAAAAAGAAAGAAAAACAAAAAGGAAAAGAGAGACGCAAAAATGGAGACATAAAAATCACATAGAAAACAGAACAATATGGAGCAGGACAAGACTGTTTACCTTTGGAAAATTGCTTCCAGGACTTCAGTGGGAGCCACTGTCAATTCACATCACTCGCCAATCAGCATAGCTGGAGACGTTGCCACCTTGCAAAGATAACCCCGTCAGTACTCCACATAACAGTGCGGCACGTCTAGGGCAATTGTAAGTCCGTCGCACTCAACACAGTAGTACGGCACGTCTAAGGCAACTGTAACTCCACCAGTACTCCTCATAGCAGTACGGCATGTCTAGGGTAACTGTAACTCCGTCAGTACTCCACACAGAAATAAGGCACGTCTACGGCAACTGCAACTCCGTCAGTACTCCACACAGAAGTACGGCACGTCTAGGGCAACTGTAACTCCGTCAGTACTCCACACAGAAGTACGGCACGTCTAGGGCAACCGCAACTCCGTCAGTACTCCACACAGAAATAAGGCACGTCTAGGGCAACTGCAACTCCGTCAGTACTCCACACAGAAGTACGGCACGTCTAGGGCAACTGCAACTCCGTCCGTACTCCACACAGAAATAAGGCACGTCTAGGGTAACTGTAACTCCGTCAGTACTCCACACAGAAGTACGGCATGTCTAGGGCACGTCAGTACTTAGAACAGCAGTACGGCACGTCTAGGGCAACTGTAACTGCGTCAGTACTCCACACAGAAGTACGGCGTGTCTAGGGCACGTCAGTGCTTAGAACAGCAGTACGGTACGTCTAGGGCAATTGTAACTCCGTCAGTACTCCACATAACAGTACGGTACGCATAAGAAAACTGTAACTCTTCAGAAGAAACCCAGCTACTGAATGCACTAACCAACGAACCAACGAAACAACCAACCAAGCAACTGCACGGGGTAGATTGCTTCTTGAGAAGCGAACGGTCCCTCCGCTAACCAACAAACTGTGCCGCATTTTATGGACCACTCAGTTCATTACCGGTGTTACATCATGACTATCTACGCTACTGCTCCTAACATGCTGAAATCCATTAGCGGAACAACAAAGTTTGGCGAACTGATGACGTACGCCAGGCACGACAAACTCGTCGGTACGTGTGGGCCGCGGTGTTAACACGGTTTGAGGTTGGGCAGCAAAATCTTAAAAACAAATAGAAAGGTATATTACATACCACAAACACAGTAATTTTTGTATTATATTATCACTCATGAGAAGATATTAAAAAAAACTTACCCTCTTTTTCTACCTTCGCTTCGCCAATGAACATCAGTTTAAAAATCCGCGTTGATGGCACTTTGTTATTGATGATAAATGTGTATCTACTAGTCGTGACATTTCGAAGTCCTGTTTTGTTTCATGAGTGTAAGCAGCTGTTCACACACATTACGTGCCACCATACATCACATACATATACGTATGACAACCTTACAACCTTCATGTACCGACTGTCTAAAAATTCTGGGAGCCTCAATCTCCTGAAACCCTAAGGGCCTGTCCGCCTTACAAGGACAGTTTTATACGAGTACATAGCGCACACAGTCTGGTTCCCGTGGTTGAAACTTGTGGGATGAGGAAGGGGAGAAAGACGAAGGAAAAGGGAGGCGCAGGATATGAGGATAGTACAGTATAACTCCAATTATCCGGACGCTGGTTATCCGGATCGTCAATTATCCGGACCGGCTTGGACACTCAGAAATTTGTCGAGAATTCTACAAAACTAATTTGCCATGAAATTACCAGTTATCGGAATGAGTACAGTACAGTAAACTGTTATGGCTGTCTAGAACTTCAAATCATGCGTGGTCGAAAGGTTTAGACGTAGGTACATACTGTAAACAGTAACAGCCGAAGGGGTTCCCAAATTAGAGAAGGAATTCTCAAACTCAAAATGTATTAATGTTTTATTTGTAAGTAAATAAATATGTAGCCTAAAAATATCCGTTTTTAGAATTTTTTTCCACTTTAAATTACCGATGTCACCTATTTTCAAATAAAAATCCAATTATCCGGATTTTCTACATATCCGAAAGGTTCGCGGTCCCAATTAATCCGGATACTTGGAGTTACACTGTGCCTCTTTCATGGCAAAAGATGTCACTGAAAACTACCATTCCCAAACACATCGACCGCTAGAACACAGCAGCCAGCACAGTCATTCTAATGTACGTGTAAGTGATGAACGCTTTTGCACAGATAATACAGTCCAGTTCCCGTATCTTGATACTCGGAAGGTTTTTAAGGAATGCGGGCAGAGTGGGGTTAGTATGCGCCTGGTCAATGTATGTGACTCAGCAAATACTATCTGTGCAAAAACATTCATCACATTACAAGCTACAGAACTCTTCCAAGTGTTGTAGCGGCTGATGTACTTCGGACTGGTATTTGTTTCTGACATCTCGTGCCATAAACAGGTAGTAACCTCAAAGCCCGCGCCTACATTTTCCTTCAACCTTCCCTACCTCCTGACCCCGCAAGTTTCAAGATATGTGAACTGAACTGTAGTTGCTGAGTTACACACCCTCGCCTGGCGAATACCCACCCGATCCTGCCCGTATTCCTTAAATACCTTACAAGTCTCTAGCTACCAGAACTGAACTCTACATGGCAAGCAAACTGAACGGATTTAGGAAATCCACACGCAGTTACGTGGTTATTAGAACGTGCCACCCCACCGTCACTACTTTGTTAGAAGTGAATCACAAAGCAATCCTCGCAATTTCAACCGTGTATATTCATCCGCTTTATCAGCGTAAAACATATATGGTACAGTGAGTAGCAAGTGGATCGTGACTTCACTCACACGAATTACCAGAGCCTGCTGAAAAGTAACGCCTCGTAAATTCTGTATGCTAATATTTTTTATAATTTAATAATTTTACAACCACAGTATATAGTTTCTTACAGGACGGCCACGTTCTTGCTTGATGTTATACAAAAAAAACAACAGAAGCCGTATATGCGAAGTATGAAATTCTCATAGTGGCGCTGATGAAGATGGCGGTAGTCTACGGTCTTCATTACACATTGAGTCATCATATTCCTGCAGGCGACAAACTGTTATGCACACTACTCTGAAGATGGAGGCAGCAAGCTTCTCCGAAACATTGGTTCTCGTATATCGGTCTACAAAGCATCATATCCCAGAAGACTGACATTTTTAAAAAGTTATGCTTTCACAAGATGTATGAGCGGACGCAACTTTATGGCCTTAACATTACGTGGCGCTAATGTCGCTATAACCTCAACTATGCAAGACCATCGGGTTTATAGTACACAGTCTGACAATTATATAATGCGACTGAGGTTATAGAATAAAACTGGAACAAAAGACTTGAGTACTCTCTGTATTTTATTCAAAGTACATCCCTTCTGCATCGATACAGCGAGTGGCACGATCTAGCAAAGACTGGAACGACCTCTGCACGTCTTCTTGTGGTACGGCCCGAAGACTCGATGTCACAGCTCCTTGAGTGTCTTGAACATCTTCAAAGAGGCGCCCTTTCAATGGTAACTTCAGTCTGGGGAACAGAAAATAACCACAGGGGGGTAAATCAGGGGAGTAGGGCGGATGATTGAGCACGCACACTTGTTTTCGGGCTAAAAATTCTTGTACAGCAGCTGCCCGGTGAACCGGTGCATTGTCGTGAAAAAGAAACCAACTGCCTGGTGCTGAGTACTGGGGCCGGACACGGCGAATCCTCTTCCATAGGCGTTCCAGAACACTCAAATAAAAACTTCCAGTGACAGTTTGTCCCTCAGGGAAAAACTCGTGGTGAATAATTCCCTTGCTGTCATAGAAACACACAAGCACTGTCTTCACTTTTGACTTCTGAAGACGAACTTTTTTGCCTTTTGGTGACGCTGGTGACTTCCATTCAACACTTTGGCGTTTAGTTGTGGGATCATAGCGAAAACACCAAGTTTCATCCTCTGCTAAAATCGAATTCAAGAAATTTTTATTTCCACGAGCAGTTTTAATGATGTATTTTGCGTACTGAAGACGCCCGTGTCCTTGATCATCACACAATGAATGCGGCACAAACCGGGAAGCTACCTTTCTCTTGCCCAAGCCTTCCACTAAGATTTGACGAATCGTCTCCCTGTTAACACCAAACTCATCAGCCATCATTCTCACAGTCGCACAACGTTCTTCTTGTAGTCGTTCTCTCACTTTCGCAATGAGTTCCTCGTTACGAACAGAAAACGGACGCCTCGGCCTGGCTTCATCTTCAATCGTTTCCACACCACTTTTGAATCGTGCATACCACCTGAATACCTGTGCACGAGATAAACAATTATCCCCATACACTTGTCTCATCAATTCCACCGTCTCGGCTGCAGTCTTCCCGAGTTTAAAACAGAATTTAATGTTCGCTCTCTGCTCCATGCCGCTACTGTGACCACGTCCTCTCACTACCTGCACAACATGGCGCCGTATTTCCCGTCATGCTCAGCGTGGGGCGTTGCGGTGTTGCCAGATTACAGACGAAGGTTGGGCACATGGATGGTATGCATTGCTTCATAGATGGCACTTCTATCTTGGTCAAAATAAAATCAGTCGCATTATATAATTGTCAGACTGTGTATGTTTTACTAACATCCGTCTGATGGTTCCAAATGTATTCAGGGGACACGCAGGGATGTTGTTAAGGCCACAAGGTTTCTAAAGCAAGGCACATAGCAGTGCTAGCCTTAGCAAAGGCAATCCGTGTGGCGGGCCCCTAAAACTTATTGTACGGAGCAAAAAAAACCAAAGTGTTGGTAAGTTATATCAGTATAAAATCAGTCCGAGAGCTTTGTGCGGTATCACACTGTGTATTTTTAAAAACTGCTAACGCGCGATTCCTCCGTGAGAGCGGGGCCTGATTGCGTCAAATCGATCCAATCGGCCTAAGGCCGGCCCTGCACGTAGGCTAGGAGCAGACATGGGGACATTACCTGCCGATCACAACAAATGCTGAAGGGACAAAATTACTGAAAACTGTGGTTCTGAAATTAAAAGACAGTCACATCACATCACTCATCATCGTCATCATCATCGACTTTCCTTACTCCACAGCAGTTAGGCGGTTCCCAAAACAGTACGGTCTCACTGACAAAGCACTTCTTATTCACCATTCTGCCAAAGTCTGACTATACGGCACGAATTAAGTATTACTGCTTTCTGCATTAGAATATACACAGCTGGGCGGAGATTGTGCCGTTTAACCCTTTGAAGACGAATCGTATCTGTTTTATATAAGGACTCAGTGCTTACCGCATTGTAAATACTCTCCACCTCGGTTACAAAAACCAGTCTCTTAATGTTTTATAAGGCAAA
>BLKM01003630.1:0-10996 GCA_013340265.1 Coptotermes formosanus | reverse complement strand
TCCTTACAGTTTAACCAGTGCATCCTTCAGAATGATAGCCCATACGGATCTGTCGCATAAAAAGCACTTTCCCAAGCAAATAAATAGATCTTTGCCTTTAGTCACGGACCTCGAATATTTCAAAAGCATACATTTACGTTTCTGCGTCTTAAATTTACAATACGCGAATTTTTATGTACAGACCCGCAGTGGATAGAGTAATATTACATTAAAGTTATGCTGGATATTTTCTACCGTTTGAAGTAAGTTACAATGGATCAGTCTCACGAGATGTAATTTTAATACAAGACATCCCCGTTGGTATGCAAATTAAAAAAGTACATTTATTCTTATCAATTAAACAGTCAGAATCAACACTTCATTCTTGAAAAAAAACTTAAAAACGAAGTGCTGGTTCTGACTGTGTAACTAATAACGATAAATACAGTATACTTCTTTCACGATGTGTAATTTATAAATACTCTTCGGGTAATCTACATCCAACACTCTATTAGTATATGCGTTTCCTTACCCGATCTTATAGGTGTCTGAACTGTTAAAAATAAGAAACTTTCGCAGTTGGGCAGCACAGCTTAACTAATTCATATTATATTATTCCATGACATTTAATGTCACTGCATAAATGCAGCTTGCTTTCCACGATTTTTTCTTCCTCGTTAGCGGTCATATGCAGTGAAATCGTTATTACGTGCCTCAAGGGCTACAATATAGGAAAGTGGATCACAGGGAAGTAAGTAGTGTGGGCAAATGTGATGCTGACAAATGCAAGTACTTCGTGTTGACATTCCATCAAGCCTAATGGCAGTTATTATTGACCTGAGAGTTAGCCAATCAAAAAGTAAAACATATGTTTAGCCTCTTTCAGATACCGACCAGCCAATATGAAGAAAGTTTACACATGTGAAGTCAACGTTATTTTTAAATGCTAATAAATATTTTCGGCACTTGTGATTAGAAGTGATATGCGAGTTTGACTTGAAATAATGTTGCACTTCCATAAATTTTTCCTTCGACGTTTATTTTAATGTTCTTCTCTCATTTACAACGCTGTCACCCAAGTGGCTTCTTCTCTTGCAGTCTTGCGATGAAAATTTTGTATGTATTTCTTCTTTCACCCATGCTACCCACCTATCCTGCTCGTCTCAGTAATCTGGATTTAATGGCTCCAGCAATGACCCTACAGGACGAAACGTACATTTTGTGGAATTCTTCTTTACGAAACTTCCTCATCTTTTCAAGACTAAATATTAGTTCAACAATAATTAAAGCCAAAATAACACAGAAGTTGTAAGGTTTTATTGTCGCCCAAGATTCCCTACTGTATCCCATGGGGTACCCCCACAGACGGGAAAATAAAAAAAGGTTTACAGCAGGGGTGCACAGGTCGCCACGTCGACTAAATTTTGTACGGTGGCGCTTGATATTTGTGGACTGTAAATATGAAACTTGATTCACGTCATCATTCTGGCGCATAGAATCCTGAGACGGATCCGAGATTCTTGAAAAATTTGTGTACCCCCAGCTAACAGCCTGTCAAATATGGAGAAGTTGTTGGGCCGCCACCGCCGCCGCCGCCGCCACCACCACCACCACCACCACCACCACCACCACCACCACCACCACCACCACCACCACCACCACCACCACCACCACCACCTCCACCACCACCAGCAGCAGCAGCAACAGCAGCAGGCTTCTAACTTTACTAACTTCATCCTTACCATTCAATTAAACACGTCAGAGCTAATTTATTCTTTTATGGTTTATTCAAGAAAGTTTTCAGTAGCTTAGACCATGGGGCGTCGAATGGCTGGGTGCTCAGTAAACACCAAATTGCACTGGATTTTTAACAAGAGGTAATGGCATAATTTGAAGCCCTTACACATAATTTATCTAGGGTGACTGAATAAAGCTACAAAAACTGCGGTCAAGATAAGTGGTGTCTTGGCCGAGAATTGAATCCGTCACTACCGAATATAAGCCAGACGCGGTGCAGTCTCAAACAGCCCGTCCAGTCACATGAGCGGCAAGAATAATTATCAGGGAGACATATAGAAAATTAATGTAATAGCATTGAAATTTAACTGCCTTTTAGATTTAGTCCTGGGAATTTAAATCCTTTTTGTTGTTTTCATCAGAAAGACATTGTTTTTCATATCATCATGATGTAATACAAATTCAGATTTCATCATTCTCCTGATTAAGTATCCTTTCTTCCGGGATATAACGCCGAGTCATTAAGTAATTGGTCACCGATGTTTCGAGACCAATATTTTTTCTCGTAATTTCGTGAACCAATTAAGAAATAACGCGGTGTCATATCTCAAAAGAACAGATACCTCAGTTAAACTTCTGTGGAAACCTAAAAAGTCCCACGTCCCATATTATTTACTTAAACGGCCAAAAGATGGCAGGGCAGATTAATTTTGCTTTTAATGCCATACATCGAAGTAACAGAAGAAATCAAGGCCGTTTCATAAGTTATATGACGTACGTCTCCTTTATAGGATGGAAAGTCTTTTATTGCTCCGCTGAAATTAAAGGTTGTTAGTCGTTGAGAAAAAGTGTGAGATTAAAAGAAAATAATACGAAACAACAATAAGTATTATATGTGAGAAAGAGGCAGAATATATGAATTTGTAGATACTGTGTAAGCCTCAAGCAACTTTCCCAAGGACTGTCCCACCCTTTCTTACAGGGTCTTGGATGTCAATTATGTCATTATCAAACCTGAATACGCTTTTGTAAACTACAGTTTCTGGGCAATGCATACGAAGGAGCAATCATTATAGGAATAAATGGATTATGAATCAATTTACAGCTTACATGAAGAAACTAAATTAAACAATTTTTTATTTAAATAATTGTGCGTTGCAAACACATATACAGCGTTAACTTCCGGGATCAGTTGCATCATTAGTGTAAACTCAGCTTGTGTTCACGAATATTGTCGGGTTCTTCAGCACTATTTGCACACAGAGAAAGAAATTGCGTTACAATGCGGACGACACGTTAGTCGGTGCGCAAACTTTATTTTTATTTACCCTTACATGCTGTCCCGAAGGAAAGTGGGAGACCACTTGAACAGGCAGTCGATAAGGAAATCTTTCCAGTTAATTTTATCGTGGCTCGTGGTCGTCCAATAAAAATCCTAGTTGACATCCAGTGGACTAACAAAATATATAATCTAAATGATAAATAAATTTCACCAAATTCCTGTCAGATTCTGTGGAACATGATTCAAGAGCCATCGTTTATGAGAATTGCTCTGTCTCCATGACGCTGGTTGCTTTATTCGACCCTAACGCGGCTAAGAGCCCAGAAGGTTTTTAACCTTTTAAAGCCTAGCGGTAACTTTAGGTACCACCAGCTTTAACATTAAAAAATTCTACGTGGTGCCCACATTGCGTTTATGTGTTTTGTACGGATCTCAGAACAAACAGCAACTTTTGCCTTATAAAACATTAAGAGATTGGTTTTTATAACCGAAGTCGAGAGTGTTTACAGCGCGGTACGCACTGAGTCCTTATATAAAACAGATACGCTTCGTCTTTAAAGGGTTAATCCATTTACTAGATGACAAAATTTTAATCTTAAAAATCAGAGAAACTGCTACGAATACGAAACATTTGGTATGCTGTAGAGACATAGGATGTGTGGAAGAGGGCATGGACTGATCTGGCTCAGGATAGGGACAATTGAGGGGCTCTTATGGTGATGAATATTCGGGTTCCGTAAATTGGAGGGAATTCCTTGATTAGCACGAAAGTGTTAGCTTCTCAGGAAGGACTATGCTCCACGGAGCTAGGTGCGCTGCATAACATATAGGTGCTTAACAACCACACCTTTCTTTGCACGCATATTCACTATTAAGTATATATAGCAAAATACAAGGGAAAGTGTTCCTTTGGGAGATTCCGGACGGATGGACGTACGTAGCTAGCCATTACGTGAGCAACGGAATTTATGGGAGATCACAGGCATTTATGGCGGTGAAAGTTCGAACTGTGACTTTGTAAATTCTGACACGGTGCAATTCTCTAGGTGAATCAAAACTTATCAGAGGAATATGCTGCCTTCATCTTAAGGGCTAAAGTTCCTATCACCTAGAAGAATCACGGCCGGCCCAAGATATAGGACTCCCGGGCAGGCTAATAATTTGGCGCCACTTCGAACTGACAGTCTTTAAAATTTTCGGCTTAGGACTAGGCTGGCGAAAATTTTTGAGGACGATTTTTGGAGAAATTCTTTCGCATGTGGAAACCTGACTATACTAAAACCATATTTACTATTATTCTAGTGACGTCATAACGCCCCATATAGGTTGGCGCCCCGGGCCGCTGCCCGGCTGGCCCACCCCTTAGTCCAGGGCTGAGAAGAGTACATGGTGTCAAGACCTATAACACCTTAGTATCTTTATAATTCTCAAGTCTAAGCAATGTGTCTTCTGCATTTCGATTGGCTTTGCAGCAATAGATATAGGCCTATAACTGCAATAGGCAGAAGTTGACAGCCGATGGCGACTGAACAAGGCCGAAGATGAATTCAAAACTACAAAGAATACATTTGAAAAATACATTTATTGCGAATCAGCGCGCAACACTAAACCGATATTTAAATATTATCTGTACAGAATGTTTAAAATAGACTGAAATGGGTGACAGCACATCCGTCACTCCGTCCGTCCGTCCGCAAGTATCGTCTTTACAGCTACACAACAAGTTGGAATTAATTATTACTCTATATATTGCCGGACACAGCTACTACGCTGAAGGTTCTTTCACTTATTCAAATTCACGGCATGTTTCGGCACGATCGCACCACCTTCAGCTGAAATATAATTTGAGCAAATGTAACATGACAACTATTCCAAACTGGGATTCAATTAATACTGTGGATTAAATTTAATTTCAGTTCACATCAGACAAAAACAGCTTCTAAACTTGAAAATAATTTTAAACTATAAAATTTAAATAACGGCCCATTGCGCGAAGTCCACATTGCAAAGGCGATCATCGCTCAGCTAGTCAACACATCGCCATCTGCATGCATCCAGAGCTACACCGCCTTGTTCACGTGATTCCGCACAAAAGTTTAAGATATTAATCTATAGCATACAATCAGTATAGGATAATAGACTAATATCTGTATTTCGGGAATCAGCTTTGTTACCCTGGAAGCTTGAGAAATGCGTGAGAAACAGAGTCGCAGGACAAAAATTTTCGATGGTACGTGCATTTCATAAACTACAAGGAAAAAACAATATATGTCTCCCTTAAGAGTAAACTTGTACGGTTCTAAGTAGTTTTGTGGTCAGTATGTTATTTTCTGCAATACATGAAGAGCAATATTATCATGCAACACAAAATCACTGTTATTTGAACACTTACATTTGCGACGAGCTCGGCATACACAATAGACTCGAGTTGTAGGCTTGCGTTTAATCTCCGAGATCTGACACGTACGTGCCATATGCATGCAACTCATTACAGCTAAATACTCTGCACTATACTGATGTCTTAATGAATCTGAACACCGATTTTTTATCACTATTTTCTTTTTTGTTAGCGGCCAATAAAGTATGTAGCTACTAGCTGTTCTATTTGTATTTGCCAGTGACGTAATCTTCCCTGTGCAGGTGTTCTCTCTCTTAGATGTCCCAGGTACTGAACTTAAGAATCAAGGGGGGACAAGGGAGGGAGATGCCTTAAGGGTCTGTCCATTGCAATGCTACTCCCTCCTTGTAAAGAAAGTATACAAACGGAAGACCACAGTATTTATACTAACCATTCCACAAAACTAGGTTACATTTTTCAACTGACCATAATTCTTTTTCATCTTTAACAGACTATGGGCCCAGATATTTCCTGTTGTTTGCAGGCAACTCGCACCAGTGTTGTGCGTCAGAAATAGTTAAAATTCCGAAATAGTACTTGTTATAAGTTACACATCAGTATATATTTTTTTAATTTTGTACTATTACTGTAATCATAAAATTCATGTCACATAACTTACTCTTGGAACTCGTTTTCTGATAAAATTTACAAACTGTTGAAATTGGAAAAATTTCTTCTACGTCTAGACCAGCCACAGCCGTCTTTAGCAGAGAGAAGTGTTGTGTACTAAACCAAAGTTTTAGAATTAGTAGCCAGTAACGCTGACACAAACTGTAGCTTTTTTACTTACGCTTGAAGTGAATTGGCAGAAAACAGGTAGGGTAATTAGGCACCATGGACTTTTTTTTTTCAATTCAGAATTAAATTTATAGCAACTGATATTCTAAACTTTGGAGAAAAATCTGCGGACAGCGGTCTGATCATGGTAAGGTATCCCTATCGTATTTCAGGCGACTCTTCAAAGCGGACTCCCGGGCTCAAAGCTACGGCACTTTTACGTGGAATTTGTGGTGGACAAGTTTCACTGGGGCGGCTCTGACGCCGTACCACACCTTAGGTGGGTAGTCGCCGGGAACTGAACGCGGAGACTCGAGTTCGATCGAACAGTATTGCAAGTGGGACTTATGGCGAATAAAGTGAGAGAGGAACAAGGCTTCTGCCAAAGTACTTTACTTCTTCCGTGTCAGTACAATTCCGCCAATGCTCCCTGATCGTAGTAATCCATCTACTATCTACACTATATAGTCTAGATACTGACAACGTCCAGAAATAAACAGCAAAAAATAAACAGCAAAGCTTCTATGTACAGAGGCCAATAAAACATGTCAAAACACAGCCGGGTCCAGAAAGGGAATCGAACCCGCCACTCCTTACCCGAAAACTCCAAAAAAGTAAGTGTCTTAAGACTGTGCTTTGATACGGCTTATGATTTTATTATAAAATACTTTCTTTGTGGTTCTTACTCTTATTTAAAAGAAGAGCCTGTAAACATTTTTATGATATTTATTCTACGTTGGTTTTTACCGTTTACAAATGGCGGAGTATGAACCTTTCACTGACTTCAAGTACCAGACGAATTATAAACAGAAGTGCCGGTAATTCTAAGTGACATACCGCACTGACAGTATAGAATTCATTAAAATAAGCTGATGGTTTAATGAAGAAAACCAAGTGGACAAAAAGAAAGACATTCAAAATTTCATTAAATGAATGAAATCTCAGAACATCGTTATTATGAGAAATTCCCGGCGTTAAACACTGGTTTTGAAATGATACACTGTGAAACCTTGTGTGGTATCTCTTTTATCTTTGGTGAACTTCAGTACTACAGTTGTAGCACAGACTCTACATGTTCGCGGAACAACAGGAAAAGGCGACTATTTATTTATAAGACACATGTGTCCGTCCCCTCCTGATCCAGCATCCACAAACCGTTTTAGCCAACATGGATACAACCGGAGTAGCAGTGCTCCCTAACAATTCAAACATGTGCTATTCAAAGTTGTATTAAAATTGTTTTCTCTTTCCCCTGACACATTTCAAAGTTTGAGGAATTCCACCCCACTTTTAATACGCCTGTCTTCGTGTTTTTCCATCTGTTAGCCTTGCGTTGCTTTGATAAAATGTGACTGTCTACAGCGATCACTAGTGAAACACATATAGACAAAACATGACTTGGGTCTGTATCGGCCAATTAGCGCAATATTTAACTCGTTATATTTTTACTTCTTATAAAAAGTTTTCGCAGCATCCATTAGGAAGTTTAAAGCATGCAACAGGCTCAAAATATTATTTTCTGCATATCCTTTGTCCAGCTACTTATTATTCAATATAGAGGTTTGTCATTCCATGACAGCTTCTACCGTCTCTCTGCATAATTCTATCTACACGTTTTTACCATCTGTTCTTACACGTAATAATTTTATTTTCAGTCTTACGTTTCCGATTTATTCACTGTTTGTTCTTTTGTTGTTTTGTATAAATTAATATTTCTTAGTTCCTTAATTGGGGGTAGGCGGTGGCGCAGTTGGTTGAGGCACTGCGCTACAAGGCGGAAGGTTGCGTGTTCGATTCCCAATTCGATTTTTCACTGACTTAATTCTTCTGGCCGCACTATGGCCCTGAGGTCGACTCAGCCTTCAACAGAAATCGGTACCAAGAACATCTCGTAGGGGAAAAGGCGGCCGGTACGTAGGGCTCACAACCTGGTCACGTACATGTGCCGATTGTTTAGAAATTCTGGGAACCTCAACGTCCTGGCCTCCTAGGATCCTGTCCAGGCCTGTATATGGATTGCTTTAATTCCTTAATCTGGTTAAGGTCTATCAGACTTCTAAAACAGGAGGGAACTTTTAGATAGAGCCAACTAAAAATGCCGAAAGAAAGAGTGAAACAAACAGCAAACGAAAAAAGTAACTGCATTCACATGAGAACTTCTTGGAAGGCAAGAACTGTTCAGATATTCAACACGCTACCCGCCTTTCACCAAAATCCAAAGAATCATATCTGTTCATCCTGTCAATGAAAAAATACTTTACGCAATACGCACATATATTTTTGCTACGACTGCAGAGGTAAGCTTCATGCTTTCGAGATTTGTCACCCAATATATGTGACAATGAGCCTCACGCTCCGGCCAATTTCTTATACCCACCCAATAAGAAAATGGATGAGAACAGAAACCGGCTTCGACGCGATGGTCGTGACATGCACAGAATGATTAATCCCCTGTTGATTTCATCGCATTACTTAGCAGAAACAACTGTTGATGTGACGTCAGAGATAATTTGTGGCAAAGGCGGTGTACTAACGCGGCGAGCGTCTACTGGAGAGGTTATTCATAGGTCTTTCTTTTAAAGCAACGTTATAATTTATGACGTATTGTTAGGTCCCACTTTCCTATATCATCTTCAGTGTTGGCGACTTACGGATAATTAGGATTGTGTTTTGTGAACGGTTAGTAATTTCACAAAGGGCTCGCAATGTCGCAAGACAGGAAGCAAAAGCTGCAGTTGGGGTTTCTTTTTGCGGAAGTTCCCTTTTTTATGTTGCCCACCGCTGCTACTCAAGTTATGGCCTGGTGTTTTTGAGAACACTGTTTTTTTTTATTTCAAAATATCAAATCACCTGCCTCAGGTCTTATTACTCTCCCTTTCATTTCTCAGGGTGATTCTCATTCCCCTTGCACCCTCCCCTCAAAAAGAGGAAGTAACTTTTTTCAGATAAAAAGAAGTAAAAGGGCGGAATGCACGGCTGGACCTTGGACACTGGTTCTGAATCATGTCTCGAGTCGAATATTTCATGTACGAAGGTTAAGATGGCTTCTGATGGAGCAAGTCTGGCCTTTCAACACTCTCGAGGGGGGCAGAGTACACAAGGAAGCTGGCAGAGGCAAAGAAAAGTTTAAATGAACGAGACAGAACACAAGATGTTCCACACCAGGTTTAACAGTAATGATGTCTCTTCCGTCTGTCCACCCCTCCATTTATTCTTCATTCCTTGCTCCTTCTCTCCTTTCTTTCTTTCGTCTCTCCTTTCTTACTTACTTCGTCTCTTTATTACTTTTCCTGTCATCTCCTTCGTTATTTCTCAGAATCTCTGCCTGCCAGAGCAGTTTCTTGGAACGGTACCTATTACCAACTACACAAAATTAAAAACGACTCTTACCGACAAAAGATTTTATTTCGGTTAAATATTCCCGGACCCTCCACCCGTAAATAGCATATTATAAAATATAATAAAGGTAAGGTAAAGTTGTCCCTTTGGACGCCAAGAAGGCATAGGGGGGATGTTGATACAGGTCCAGTCATTCTTAACATCGGCACTAGATGGAAGTGAGTGGTCAGTCTGGAACAGCAGCCGCTTTACCCAAGGAGAAAGAAATGGCAGTAAAATAATAATGATAATGATAATGATAATGATGATGATGATGATGATAATAATAATAATAATAATAATAATACACTATTCCTTTTTTAAATCGAGGGAGACTTAGAATAAAGTTTGACCGACTTGTTCATTTACAATAACCGAGAAGCCAACAGTTCAGTGTACATGGCGTCGAATGTTAAAGTTATTAATAAAAAAAAAATTGGAAAGAACGTGGAGAGAAGCGAACCTGCTACAGAAACTCATGCAAAGGAAAGCTGTCAGGATAGTCACTGCTCCTGCCAGAGATTCTAAATGGGTGCGTCTCGAATACAACTCAAAGTGTCACCGCCCGAGCACATTCGTTCGGTACTCAGTTTGTTATCTTCGAATAAATGTAGCTCCCATTCAAGAAAGTTTTAAATTTTTAAGGTTAGAACACTTTCTTGACGTTTATTTTATCTAAAAAAAAGTCTTCTCTGTAGACTTGATGCTCAAAACTTAGTAATGAAGCTGATAGCCCCAGCATTTTCCTGTTCAAATTTCAAAGGCATTTACGATCGGAGTTTACAATTTTGATATTTTTAGGTAAGGTAATGTTATATCTGTATGAAACGCCGCCCACATCTCTATGGTCTGATCCTTTAAAGAGTTACGAAGAAGCACATTCCGTTAAGAGAAATTTATTAGTTAGAAACTTTA
The DNA here is from genome assembly GCA_013340265.1 of Coptotermes formosanus. NCBI lineage: Eukaryota > Metazoa > Arthropoda > Insecta > Blattodea > Rhinotermitidae > Coptotermes > Coptotermes formosanus. Next base: position 530 of record BLKM01003630.1, on the reverse strand, counting down.
CTCTGTCTGTCCGTCGCGTCATTAACATTTTAAAGCCTAGCGGTAACTTTACGTACCACCAGGTTTAACGTTAAAAAATTCTAGGTGGTGCCCACATTGCGTTTATGTGTTTTGTACGGATCTCAGAACAAACAGCAACTTTTGCCTTATAACACATTAAGAGATTGGTTTTTATAACCGAAGTGGAGAGTTTACAGCGCGGTACGCACTGAGTACTTATATGAAACAGATATGCTTCGTCTTTAAAAGTTTAAACTACATACATCAATATTGCGAGCACTAATTCAAATTTTGTGTAACTAATCAAATTATAGCAACATATGCACATAACCTGTTATGCGCATATACATAATTGATTGTATGCATAATGCACGGTATGACTAATATATAATTTGTATAGCTAAGTATCAATACTGTAGAATGTGAATTATCACAAGTTGGTACATCTAGCTGTCACCACGCTGACCACGCGAATTCGTAAGGTGGCAGAAGAGTAAAGTCATTGCACGTGATATTTTGGATTTCACATC